>JAKKPZ010000101.1:0-216089 GCA_022814885.1 Ditylenchus destructor | reverse complement strand
CTATAGCCTTGGTTTGATGGAGTACTTCAAAACCATGACGAGCCTCGAATATTTGTGTATCAATGTTGAGGACGAATTATTCAACTTCTACTCCTTCGTTCAATTTCCACCCAATCTGAAATACTTGGCTCTGTACAACGTCAGAAATGCAGCCAAAATTCTTTCCTGGGTTGCCAAAGGATGCAAGGATCTCATTGGATTGCGCTTAGACTGCGAATTGACTGCAAATGGATTTCAGGCCATATCTCGGATGAAAAGGTACATTCGTTATACATTGGCATGTATTGATTTCGACTGTTTTTCAGTCTCAAATATTTGGATGTGCCGATGTCGTATGATATTGGATACGTTTTCGAGGAGCTGACCGAATTGCGAGCCATCAAGATCGACACTGTAAATGAAATGGTAGTCATAGTTACTTCATTGCAAGTATGCAATGGCTTAGGTCCAGGCTTTTGGTACAAATGTTTGTGCCTGCAAAGATGCATGCAGGCAAACGAGAGGCACAAATGTGCCAAGTGCAAATCAAAATTTTAGTCACAATATTCCATTCGGAGAATTTCTGTAAATCAAGAATGAGATCTTATTGCATGATTTGATCATCCTTTGCTCAAATCATCTTTAACACATAAAAAACTGGTTTTTTCACACTGTTTTTACAGGAAAAATTCAACAGATACTAATTTTTCGAGTTTGGGACTGACATTTATTCCAATCACCATAAACCCTCTAATTTTGACGCCAGGGATATAATTATTCAATCGAGGTCTAGGGGGGTCATAATTAGAGGGGGCAAAAATATATATAAAATGTATGGAAATTAGTGGGTATAATTATTCAATCGAGGTCTAGCGGTCAGAATTAGATGGGGTCAAAATTAGAGGGGTTACGGTATGTTGAAGTAGTAATATAGTATTGGCCGATAAGACTAGGGGAGTCCCTGCGGAATTCAATTAGAAGGGTAAGGGAGTCCCTTGAAGTAAGGATTGTTTGGGATTACGAGTTGTTAATGAGACTATTTCGGTGCCAAAGCGTAACTTCTGGGCCAATACACCATTTTTCAAGAGCTGTTCCAATGTTCTTCCTTCTCTGTTAATAATTCACCGAGTCCATTAAAATCTGCTACCATTTTAATCACACACCGTGTAGCGTTTTGGCAAAAAACACGTTTAACGGCTGCTTTAAAATTTTTTTCCGACTTCCTATTCTGCTCACCCAGTGGAACATTTTAGCGCGAAAATTTAAGAAGAAGGAATACGGCAAAGCAAAGATTTGCGACGGGACAAACTGACAGCACCCATTTACTACAGTCAACCCTGACTTATCCGCCACCCCAAGGGACCGGTCCCAGGGTGGCACAAAAACCAGGGTGGTCTTGAACAAGCTCCTCCTTTGGATAGGTGTTGCTCCAGATGAGTCATAGTCTGTGAGACCGCCAGACAATTAGAAAACACACTATTTCACCATTGGTATATATTTACTCAATGAATAAACGTCTACAGACGAAATAGTGTATCTTTCTTTGACTGTCAGGTGGCCCAACGGACTATGACTTATGTGGTCCAACACCCACATAAGTGAGGCGCTCCTTCAAAAAGGAGGATGGCGGATAAAATAGGTAAATTTGCTGGGAAAATTCCCGTTTCAGGGCGGCGGATAACTGAGGGATTTTAAAGGGGTTTACATACATTCCCATAAAAGTGGCGGATAAATCAGGGTTGACTTATATAGGTGATCGACGCAATTAAACGATATTGCAACAATTTGGAGCACTTAAACATATCCGGCAATCGCTCAGACAAAATCAGCGCAGAAATACATGCGAATCTGCTGCAATTGGCTTCACTCCCGTGTCTGTGCTCATTATCGATTTGGGCATCCAGTTATTCCAAAGAGCAAACCACAGAATTTGTCAACCGATTAGTCGCCAATGGAAATATTCAGGTAACGTAGTATAAGCTGGCCTGGATATAGATAGCGATGATTATTGGGTGTGGTGACTTTTTGACTAAAAAGTGCCATTTTCATTAATTTTTATCAAAGTTTGATGAAGAAATCTGACTGTGCCATTATTAATTAAACAAGTTGACATATAAAGAAAGTACAGACATTTTGCAAAATTTTTTCAAAATTGTGGTAAAAATAACAAAATTTGTAATAAAATTCAAATTCGCGCCAAAAATTAAGAATTTGTACCAAAAATGTGAAGTGTGGAAAAAGCACTTTGATGGCTAATTTGAAGCGGGACTTATTTTTCCGTAAGGGCTCCAGATGGGGGACTTATTTGTGGGAGAGGGACTAAATTGGGGGAGTAATTAAAGGACTACGCTATTTAAAAATTCAAACTTTTATACAGATTTTTATTATGATTTTAGTATATACAAATGGCAACTTCAAAAGTCCCACTTGAACCTGAAGTCTTGTTTGAAATGCTTCGCCGCTGCAAGGTAGACATTTTAATTGCTTACTAAGTAAATAGCAGATCGCCCTACTAGTGGTCGCCTATTTAACTACCGTAAATCCTCTAATAAGTCCCCCGGGGGACTTATTGTTTCGTAAGGGTTTTCAAACAAAAAATTTTAAATTTCAAACTCGAATTTCTCCGATATTTTCAATGTCAAAGTTTTGGCATTGGGTTTTTCTTACGTAACTCGTCAAGATCTACACGAATATGCACTTGGTTTTGGTCGGGCGAGGCCGCAAGTACGTTTGGCATTCTGTTTGAGGGGGGACTTATTTGAGGGGAGGGACTTAATTGAGGGGAGGGACTTATTAGAGGATTTACGGTAATATCATTAGAGTTATACAGCCAACCCTGACGTAAGTCGCACCCGAGAGGACCGACCTCAAGGTGCGACTTAAGCCAGGGTACGACATAGCTCAGGGAGAAATCAATACAAAATTGTCGTGGGGACCGGCTTCAGGGTGCGCCATGAGTGGGGTGGTACTTAAGCCAGGGTTGACTGTATAAATAAAAATATCATTCTATAATCTGCACGGGCTTTGATGAAAAATTTTTACACTTCTTGTGCAAAATTGCTTCACTTTCCGATTTTTTGTAAATTGAAAACGATCTTTCCACATCGCAATTGACCATCGGAGCGTATTTCATTACGGCCAATTGCTTCGGTGCCATTCTTTCGACTTTCAGCTCTGCTTCTTCGCCATTTTGCACTTTCGCGATTTCAGTCATCTTTGATAGGCCTGGATTGTTTCGCAGCACAAAATCCAGTTTGGTTTGAATTATCTGTCCAATATGTCCATCGGTATTCGAGATTGCTGATTTGACTTCCGCAATGACTTCCAGATTTTGCGACAAAGTGAGACCTGGAAAAAAGCATATAGAGAGCTCTGTAAAGTATGTTTAAACCTTGTGATTCCAGTTTTGTAATTGCTTTGGGTAGGATCGAAAAATTGCAGTGACAGTACGCTAGCTGATGCGCAACATTTTTGAACGGTTACAGTACCTCGATAGAAATCCTTTGAAACATGCATTGTCAAGTTTGCGAAAAGGAATATTAGCGCCAACGAGAGCATTGCACAAGTTCTTGGAAAATACATCGACCTTATCCGTTTGTGAAAAATCGAGAAACTGCTGTCTAGTGGCTCTTTTCTGGAAACGCTCGAAATTTTGCTTGTGCTTGTCTGAGTCATTGTGTTGTTCCAAATGAGATTTTTTTGTGCATGTTACCTGCAAACAGTATCTGTATAAAGCATCTTAAAAACCTGTTTTTCACAGGGCTGACAAAACACGATCCTTCCATCCGTCGTATAAACTCCATCGGGAAACGGTTTAATCCATTCACGAATCAAATCACGTATTGATTGCTTTGGCGGCGGCATAGCTTAAAATGTAAGAAGTGGAAATATATCAGCAAACGAAATGAAAAGAAATCGAACACAAACAGACTGACGTAGCTAATTCTAGAATTTACCTGCGTAAAATTATTCAATTGCGTAAATACAACAAAGCAGAACTATTTTTAAATGAACAAATTACATTTTGGAGATTAGTAAATACAATAGTTGAAATATTTTAGCTGACTATTTTAGCAAAGCATTACCCAGAAATCTGCGAAAATGGCGGTTTTAGGCGCAAAAATGCCGACTTTAGCCAAAATAGGATCGATCCTAAAACTTCCGAGAAAAGGCCAAAATAGGACTTTAGGAATTTTAGGATTTTTTAGGTATGATCCTAAGAATCCTCGCCCTAGTCATCATAGATCGCGATATGTTTCATTTTTTAGTTCGTCTGTCATATACAGGACAGTTTGCCCTAACACAAACCCCTCAGGGCGCATAACATCGGTTTGTGTGGTCTGATCTCGAAAATTTCAGATGCATCATCCTAGTCACACCTAAAGGAATCGATACAGGTGTCACACACCTTTGTAGGTGCTCTGGAACAGCTATTATTAAAAGGGACAGTTTGCCCTAACCCATTTAGGGCAAACTGACCCTTTTTTAGGGCAAACTGGGTTTAGGGCAAACTTTTTGGTAGGGCAAACTGGGTTTAGGGCAAAGTGACCCCTGTTCAAAATGATACCCATTTTACCATACCTAATAAATGAGGAACATATCCTATGTTTTGGCGTGAATTTGAATCTAAATTATCTGGTATCATAGTTTTCGCTCTGCCTATATAAACAAATCGAGGGGTAATGCGTTTTGAATATTTACCACACCCTTCTGAATCTAGATGATTGCTTGCAAGCTTCTAAGTTGTTTGAAAGTGAAAATATGATTGGCCAAAATGATTGCAAAATGATAAAATTGTCCCCTTACTTAAAAAACACACTTCCTTATATAAAAGGCTGCCCATTTTTCCGACACCCAATTCCCAAAATATGTCGCTAAATTCCCAAATGCTATTTCAATACCCAATTACAGAGCATCAGATCCGTTGCTTTGGATTTCGGCCAAATCAATTCCGATTTCTATTCAAAAATTTGTCAAGTGGTCGATGAAATTGACGAAGAGTACAGAAAACAAGGCGAATTTACTGGAATGACCCATCCAATCGTAGAGGTGCAATATAATGAAAAACTGGATGGAAGCACAACGGCGCCATACAAATGGCTGAAATTTAAGGCCGACATTTCGCCTCCGGCTGTATTTGAGAAGTGGCAATTTGGATGGCTTAGTGCTGGAAAACCGTGAGTTTTTTCATTTATAGCCAAAAATTTCTGAAAGTTATCAATCACATAGGAAACTTTTTCGTCAAATTTGGCCACATGTTCTTATACAAAAATAAAAGTGTTGAGGCCATGTAACTACTATTTAAATTATACGTTAATCGAGGCTTATCTTTTACCTAGTATTGAACATTATTTCAGAGCGTGGGCATCGCTTTGCATATAAAACACACTCGATTTGAAATGTGTCATATATATTCGACGGCAGTTTTAACTTATTTTTGCTCAATTATTTGTCCAACGAATTTGAAGACTAATAAAAATGGACCAAACTTTCTTTGCTATCCTATATTGTCAACGGCTGACGTCTGCAGAGAAAACCAATTTCTCAATAACGGCTCCAACAGCTGAAAAAGGCAACGAATGATGTAGTGTCTGTCGATATAAGATTAGATATGAGTCAGACAACACAAATGAAAAGGGTCGTAACTATCATTCGAATCTGGCGCGCACTGTTTTGTTGGCGTACAAACACAGTTTTCTCTGCAGATGGCAGGCGTTGACAATAATATTATTTGAGTACTAGCGCGCTAACGCGCGCTAGCGCGCGGGGAGTCTATATCAGTATGCCTTTTCTATATCAGTATGCCTTTTCTATATCAGTATGCCTTTTCTGTTCTAACTTCACTCATATTCCAAGGGAGAAGGTCGGGCGCTCCGCGCCCGACCACAGGATTGGCTCGCCACCTGCGGTGGCGAGCAAACTCAGACTCAGTCTGAGTTTGGTTCAGTCCTAAATTTGGCTCAGTATAAGTTTGGCTCAGTCTAAGTAAGTTTGGCTCAGTCTGATTTTGGGTAATTAAGCACTATATAGAATGCCCCTCCGGAGAAAACCGTCACGGACACGAAAATTAAGCACTGGATAGAATGCCCCTCCGGAGAAAACCGTCACGGACACGAAAATTAAGCACTGGATAGAATGCCCCTCCGGAGAAAACCGTCACGGACACGAAAATTTAGGTACATTTTAGCTAAATTTTGTCTAAAATTTTGTCTAAGACTCAGTCTGAGACTCAGACTCAGTCTGAAATAAGCACTATATAGAATGCCCCTCCAGAGAAAACCGTCACGGACACGAAAAATAGCAGAATGCCAAAGGCGGGAATTCAAATTCGAATAAACGTCCGGCACACGGACGGAGGATCGTCACTAACTTATTATAAGGATCTCTCTTTCTCGTATCTCAATATCTCATATCGTATGTTTATATCTCATTTATATCCACCCTATTTTCTTTAACGAAATTTTTATGCGTGTAGTAAGTTTCGATTTTATTGTTGTGGAAATATATAATTCGGAAAAAATGGCTTCTTGTTAATAAAATAAAAAATGTATGAGAATATAAAAAGACCACCGTTTTAGAAGGTTATTTTTTGCCGCGGATTTTCCGGGATTCTGATTCCAAGTTGAGATTGGTTTTAGCATTGCATAAACTGGAGTTTCTATCATTCTGCTCTTTTCGACTATCAAAATGGCATAACATGTTCTATGCAAAACTGACATCAAATTCGGAATCAGAACCATGGAAAAAAATTTTATGGGGCGGAAACATAAGAGTACCCCGAAAATTTGTAATGGGCTAAAATAGAAGAAAATTTAGAATGCTATTTATTCGACTAAGGTAGGATTGGGGGAGTTACAGTTGGTGGGGACAGTTGGGAGGCGGATCACTTGGGGGAGTTCGAGTAGGAAGGAGCAACAATTGAGCGATTTAGAGTTGGGGGTTTTACCGGAAACCCCTCAATTGTAACTCCCATCAGTTGGAACTCCCCGAACTCAAGCTCCGCCAGCTGTAACTCCCCCAATTGGGTTTTCCAAATACTGACAATATATGAAAGCGATAAAAGGTGATTTATACACGAGCAATTAACTAAAATTTATTGAATCATTCATTTATTTATCACAGAACAAATTAACTGATAACTTTTAATGACATATTTGACAATAGCTTAACAAAGAATACATCCTACAAGATATAAGCTGAATCATAAATAATTCCCTCAATAACTGTGACAAAAACCGGACATCGAACTAAATTTTTGTGAAGATAAAAGGAATAACAATTATCTTATTTTAAAGCAGAGTAGATAAACTTGTATTTTACTCAAATTATTGACCTAGGCCTATAGTTATCTCTAATTTTAATTTATCAGTCAACTATCATAGTTTTAAAATACCGAGCTCGGTCTCTAATAAGAAATAATGTCCTAATTTTTTTCTATTCATTTGCTCTTTCTACTATTGATTTGCTAGCCTGTGATGTTTTAAGCCTAAAGAATGTTTGCTTACGTCCCAACCATTACAAACATTTTAATCAATATATAATGCCTCCCGCCATCAACTGCGATTTGGTGTCCTCGGAAGTAGAGTCCTTTCCCGAAAGTCATTTTAATCTCCATTAATCTCCGTCAATGTTGATAATTAAGTGACCAAGTAAACATTGGACAGTCTGTGTTCGCCGTTGCGAAAGATTCCGGTAAAAAAAAGCCATGTTAGTTCGTGCGTCTTTTAAGCTGAAGCAAAGACGAAATGGCGGATGTTGATGTGTGCCAAATGCTTTGAGATGGGTCCATTTAAGGTGCCGAATTGCTGCGCTCGATTAGGTGAGAGAAACTGGAGAATTGCATTGAATTGTTGCTTCAGTATCAGGGAAGAATGGAAGGGAAAGGAACATTCGCGTTCAAACTGCCTTGCCGCGATAATCTCTTCAAGTGAACCTCCAGTGGTTTGGTGATAAACAACTCCACAAATACAAACATGCGATTTCAAATAAAATGTCTTATAAGAATTATGTGGCTCTTTTTAATTTCGTTTGTTTTTCCCGCTTTGCTAATTATTTTTTTTATATTAGCAGGATTGTTTTTCTTATTACTGTTCTTTTTGGCCGTTTTTCTCAAAGGCACAACAAAAATTTGGTTGAAGCAGCTGAAGAGCAAACTTTCGCAAAATGCTTAGTTCTATTCTATCCGCAACAGCCTACGAGTAGCTCAAGTCTCATTCACCAATTCCTAACTTGAATATGTGATCTTCTTATTATTTTCTTTCTTTATGGTTCACTTTGCTCAGATTCTTTGCCATTATACTGGACGAACTGTTTAATTTCGCAGATGTTTTTTATATATCTTTCTCGCAAAATCGGTAAGGTAGCAAACGTTTTGTAGCAAAGAAATACTCAAGGTCATATGTAAAAAATTTACGAGCAGTCTCAAAAATCGCTCTCAAAGTTCTATCTTGTGGGCCACTAAAAGAGTGTTAATTCAGCCATTCTGATGCTGTATTTTGAATACAAATCTGTGAATTTAAATCAGACGCCCAGTTATTAATATCTCTTTCCTTAATGTATTACCCCTGAACATAAGCTAACCTAGGTCAATAATTAGAGCTATAGAATGAATAAGAAATATCATGGACCTACTATTACCAAAAAATATAAGAGGCATTTTCGATTCATATAAGAGGCATTTTTCAATATTAGAGCAAAACCTCAACATCGAAGAATAATCAAGATATATAAACCAAACTGTTATCTGAAGTTTGGGGTGTGACTAGCGAGATGATCGATAGAATGTGCGTGCATAACGCGATCGAGATTCTCTGTAACGCTTTGTCCCAAAAGAACCACGTCTCCAGGAAGTTCCATTGGAAACACGCCCAGAATATGGGGACTGCATACGTGAGCCGCGAGAATTTCCACCTGAAGAGCTTGATGGGGAACTCTGGAAATAATCATTAACGGGGGCAGACGGAGCCCGAAATTGGCCTGAAGTATTTATTATATTACCTGGAAACCTACCTCTGAAGCCTGAAGTAACTGTATGCAGCGACCCACCCGAAGAGCGTGATGGTGAACTCTGAAAATAAACGTTATGGGGGGCAGGCGGAGCCCGAAATTGGCCGGAAGAATTTATTAAATTACCTGGAAACTTACCGCTAATCCCTGAAGTAATTGCATGCTGTGACCCACCCGAAGAGTTTGATGGTGAACGCTGAAAATAATCATTTTGGAACCTACCTGAAGATCCTGCAGCTGGCGTGCCATGGCCAATTCCATAGGCTTCGGTCGCTGTAAGTGGTTGAGTTATTTTTCTGGCACAAGCGATGTAACTACGCCAACATGTGTCTTCTTCTAGTAAATCTAAATCGGCGATTATAACAAGGCCCTCTCGTGCTCTTGACGTCGCGACAGCCGCCCGCTTTCTGTTTAAAACAAATTCGTACTCTAATTGTGCCCGAGGGCTATTTTGCCTTGTAGCAGTCATGACAAGAATAATTATTGAATTTTCCTCCCCCTGAAATCCATCAACTATTTTGATATTTTTTGCATATTCTGGATTTATTTTTTGAGTGATGTCTCGCGCCTGACCCCTATAATAAGTCAAGATAACAATCTTCGAGGCCGGAGCCGCGGCTGCTAATAAATGGAAGATATGCAGACACATTTTTGTGTGCTCAGGATTGGAGTACGATCCCATGTGTTGTTGTTCAAAGCCTTTACAATCGATGATCATTAATGGCACACCGCCGGGAAACCAAGCACATTGGCTTAGTAGAGCCCTGTCTGATTCTATTAGTCCCGTCTTCAAAATTCCGTTATAGTACGCCTCGCTCAGCGGTCGAATGAGAGCTGGATGTGACCTGTATGAAATTTCTAGAGTAATTTGATTTTTAAAACGACAATTTTCTGTCAATTCCATAGGCGATTGAAAACCGAAGCCCAAGACATGCTTATCAATTTTTCCTTCAAAAATCTGAAGCTGTTTACTGTCACCGGTGAGAAACATTTTTTCCAATTTAAAACATCTCAACGCCACACTAGCAACCATCATGAAACTAGCCTTTCCCATTTCATCTAGCAGAAGGTGCGAAACTTCTGAAAAGTGGGAAACCACTAATTCACCCATCTGAAGAGTTGTAAAAATGACGAGTGGGTGTATTTTATTGCCCAAGACCTGGGCTGCCTGCCGCTCATTCGGATTTCTCAGATGATAATTCATTTTTCGACGATATTTTTCCAGAATATTTATTTCTCGCTCTTGTAAATTTTCAAATCCGCCACTTCTTTGATAATCATTTATTGCCTGGATTAAGAGAGTATTTTTATAATTTTGAAATAATTGCTTATATTTTGCCTTGGCCGCATCCGAAACTAAAAGAAGGCAAATTTGACCTTTTCGTCGATAGTTCAAATTTATGTCAGATGATATATTTATGATTTTTGGCATAAATTTATTAACTAAGGCTTCCAATGCTTGGTTTGATGGAGCCAAAATTGCCATGCTATTGATTACTTTTCTTTTCAATCCTTCTATAGCAATATCCGCAATCACTTTTGATTTTCCGGTGCCCGGAGGTGCTTCCTGCACAATAAGACCAGTAGTATCCGGATCCAAAAACAGTGCAGCCGACTGATTTTGTTTCTCGTTTAAATCTGAATGTAAAATTTTATGTTGCTCTTTGGGGAGACCCAAATCACCTTTTGAGAGACCAATTAGTTCTGAAAAAATTTTTCCTTGACTGGTATTTGACTCTATAGTGTTAGTGATAGACTGATCTCTGAACAATTTTTGACGAATGTGAGAGGGCAGGTCGTAAGTGCTTATCTGCAGATGCACATCAGAATTTTCTTGAATAATATTCTGACTGCCTTTTGGTTGACTGTCCCAATTAAACTCCAAAGTAATATTTAGTGAATTGTTTGCGTTGACAATTTCGGAGATCCAGGCATTTGCAAAAGTCCTCTGGCCTCTAACATAAACCATTGAATCTTCCTTCCAAACTTTGCTGACATCCCTTGAAATTTCACCGAACAAATTAAAACTTGCGGTAGAAGGCAGTAAATCGACAGAAGATTTATTAAACCATGTCAATTTAGCAGAAATCTTTCCGGCATTACAAAGGTGATGCTCATAGATCCGAGCGGCCAAAACCGCTGCACTGATAAGTTTTTCATACGTTGCGATATAGAATTTATTGACTTTTGGCGGCGGCCAAATCCAATTGTCCAGTTCTGGAGTGCGAGATGCAGAAACCACCCATCCTTCAGTCTCGTCTATGGGTTTATGAGAGCCAAGAAAAGGAGAATGGTTCGGGAGTACGTAATTATCGCCTACCTTTGAATCAACCGAAAGAATAACTAAGCCTACTTCGATAACATTACCTAAGGCTAAGCTATTATACTGTGAAGAAGCAGAGAACATGTGCTCGGAAACTCTATTTTTCCTATTAAGACTGGCGGCTACGACATCCAAGTAATGCTTTTGACGGCGTATGATTATTGCCGGTTCCTTAATTATGTTCTGTTTTGCATAAATTGAAAAATTTTTGGCCATGCACTGCCAGTTTATTTTGCCCGTTGCCTTGTGCAAAAAATTGTTGTTATTCAACGTCTGAAAGCTAGACCTGTGATCGACAAAATCATGAATTTCAACCACATCAGAAATAGATATACTCTCTTTTTCCTGACAAAGCAATTGGTCTGGGATGAGTACAATCCATGGACCATCTTCTTCTGCATCCGTCATTCGATGACAAATTAGGCCCTCTTTTGAAATCTTTTGAGCCACGAAATAATGATATTTTGTATATTTACTCGAATTATTGTCCGAAGACTTATTTGCTTCCGAAGTCACAGATTCTTTTTCGATTTCGTCGGCGTTGTCATTTTGATTGTCGTCTATTTCCTCTGGCACTATATTTTCAATAGCATTTTTCTGAAGACCAACATTTTGTTTCGATTTTTCGCGAAATTCCATTAATAATTGGCCTAGGACGTTCTGGCCCGGCCAATCATCTGAGTTCTTGAGACCAAAATGTTTTGGAGGGAGGCCAGCCCCCCAAAATTTATCGTTGCCGTTTGCTTCTATTAAAACATAATCAGATGTTTCCTTTAGCTTATTAGCTAGATATTTATTCTGCGAAAATTTTGCTTCAATTGCTTGTCTCATAACTTTTATGGCTTGTTCATGCCATATTTCATCACCCAAATAACTTTTATATCGTTTTGCACTGTTGCCAATTCGTTTTATTTCCTTCGGATCGGATGTATTCATTATTATTTTTACAAGTTTGGGACATCGAGCCCACATGCACTTCGCTGCTTGATAATACTGTTCAGAACTCACGTATACTTCACCGTCGATGTGAAATAACCCCTCCTCTCGGGTGAAAAAATTAGAAAATATACTGCGAGCGCCTTGAAATGCGAGTCCCATTTTCCCGTCCGCCATAGTGAATGTGTGATTTGCGCCCATGACGAATGATTTTAGTAGAAAATAGAAATAGATCCGCTGGAATCTGAAAAAAATTATTCCAGTAAATCAGTTTAAGCTCGATTCTCACGGGAACTGTCAAATGAAAATTGACAGATGATTACATTACGATGGGCTGCAAAGTTTGACAAAACAGGAGCAAAAACGAGTTATAAAGAATTTTTATGGATTCAGAATACAAATTTAAAATTTTGGCTTTAAAATCTGGAAATTGTGACAGTATAAAATTTTTCAGTAATATTTAACTCTTTGCAAACATAATATTTAAAAAAGAAACACGTGCTTTGGCGATGACATTTGCAAATATTTTCCTTTTTCTATTTCTTGTTTGGCCACGTGTAGGATCACAATTATGGATAATAAGCGTGAGGCGAATATGTTTTACCGGTATATTTTGCAAACATTTGGGCTAAATAAATAATAAAGCCTCTGACATCATACGTCTAACTCCATAACTTTATGCAAGGATTCAGACGGAACCTAACAATTCGAGATCAGAAGACCGAGAGCTTTCCAATGATACCTAACTCACCCGGATCCAAGCACGATAATGGTCAAACTACGAGCAACAATCTAACGGAAACCAACTGTAGCGACTTAGCTATAATGCAAGAGTGGGGGTATTGCAAGAAATTTTTTACGTATATTTTTTCATGGGTTTTATCATTGGATTCCTTTTTAAATTGTTAAACAACTCAAACTGGGCAGCGAACTGCTTAAATGACTGAAAATCATCTGCGGCGAAGACGTCGGGTAATTATTTTTACTAATCATTAATTTTTTACACTCATGTGATGACTCATGGAAGAGTAATTTCAATTGGAGATGCGTTCTATATGTATTCTTCTGTGTATTTAAAAGGAAAATTAACGACCATAGTTTTGTGCGTCAACTTTAGCTAAGTCGAGTCCAGCGTTCTTAGGCCAGGGAGAGTCCAGCATTCGCGGGAAAGCGCCAGTCCAGCGTGAGATAAATTTGAATCCGGCCTCGTGAGAGACCTCAGGAGAGTAATTCGATATCATGAGAACAAATCTCAAACCTGACGTGAGATTCGTATTCAGCTTACTGGAGAACCGCCGGGTGCAAAAAAATATTCCCCGCAGATGCTTTCGTTCAAAAATGCCATTTTTTGCCAAAAGTGCCACTTTTTGGAGTGTTTTTCTCCTCTGTTAATAACTCTTTGAGACCTACCAAATGAGCTATCTTACACCTCTGTAGCTCACCGGTATGGTGCCTTTCCAAAAAAGGGGCGAAAAACCAGTTTTTGGTCAAAAATAAGGCACTTGTAGAGAAAACATTTTTCCCATTAAACGTCAGCACATTTTGTGGAGCTGTCACACACCCCGTAAGTATCTGGCAAGGGGTTTAACCGAAAAGCAGACAGTTAGCGTAATAATTATAAGGAATTGCGAACTTTTCTCGAAAGAAATTCGTGTGGCTAAAATCGCCGGATTATCGAAGGAGGATTGTATAAAGGTATTGTATTATAAAGTTTATAATGTGTTAATAATATGTGTATTGCCAATGTGCAAGAGTACCTCCGGCGTTTGCTTCAAAAGTGGTGAAAAGAAGTCAGAGAATTTTATTGTGTTAGTTTCAGTCTCATTATGGTAATATGTTATCTCTAAATCATCATAAGTTATTGCTCCAAGTCTCAAGCTATGTGTCCATCTGCGATACACTGTGTAGTTTAATGGCAAATGGCTTTCCAGTTTTATGTATACAAAAAAGATTAACTCATCCGTCATATATGGATACAAGTGTCTTACAACTATCTCAACAGGATTTAATTTTTCAACAAAAATCAAACTTTTGTATACAGCCCTGGGATAAAACAACATTAGAGCATCTCCATTCACAGCAAAATCAATATGTGTCTTTTTATTGTGTATTATGACATCTACATCGGAATTGTGACCGTAATATCGATAATTATGCGGAAGAATCTCTTCGGCGTAAGACAACATATCTCTTAAATTATACTCGTACATAGACTCCGCTTTTGAAATATCATGGAATATATCTACTGAGTATGGAGGTATAATGCCTTTCTCGAAAAACACATACTGGCGGAAATTTGAGTTTATATTCACATGTAGTCTTTTCACAAAGCAATTGGTATGTATTTTGCACAAAATAATCCGCTTTCCATAAACAAAAGCTTTAACAATGCGAAGCTCGTTTTTGTGATGTTCAAAATCATAGTAAGGATCAAGGAATTTGTCATCATCGTTTCTCGGACTATTATAAAAAATTGTAACCAATAATTCGTTTTCTACATCAAGTCCTTTGCTTGGTAAAAAAACTTCTGCATAATCACCCTCCTCGAAATTTCCATTGTCGAAAATGTCTAAATCTAAATGATAGCCTTTGAAAGTTGTCACATCCTGCAAACTTTCAAAATGTTTTAGCATTTTAACTTCCATGCTATTAATGATTTCCTGATCTTTAGCCGCGTTTTCTTTTTGTGTGATATAAATACCATTGTATGCTATTTCAACTTGACCTTCCTTATTCGCTTTCTTTAAAGCTAAAATTACACCAACACTTGATTCATCAAATTTTTCGAGTCCATGGTCTACGCACACAAAAATTTGAAACTCTTCAGTATAAACGTTTGCCTGTACCAAGCCATAAGCAGAACCGACGAAAAAGCATCCCCAATAACTTGCGTAGTGGCCTGATAATACAAAAGGCGTTCTTTTTAAAACAGTCTCAAGATTGCGTATAAAGCTTTTAGAGGATGAACTTTTTGCGGGATGAAAATTTGGACCGGAACAATCACGACAATAGGAGTACTCAAACATCTTCTTGATTAGCTCTTCTGGCTTAATAACACTATTTACTTGGGCGACAAACAACGAAATTTGTGTAAAAAACACGCAAAATAGCAAACATTTTAAATTCTGTACAACATGCATGACTAGAAGCTACTGAGGAATAATAAAGGCGTTTAGAAATATCAAATAACGGCGAATAGGTTTCCTGATCCGAGCTTGTCCAGCAAACCTACAACGACTTAGATATATAGTCTTTAAATGTTTCTGACAATTTACCAAGTGCCCCAATTCTAGAGTTTCCGTTTGGCTATTTTTTAACATTTTCAGGCTACATTAATCTAAGTAATTTTTAATCACCAGCAACTGGAACAACATAGCTGTATGCGAGGTTAAAGGCAAATGGCAAATATTGCTACACACAGATATAGTCAGATTACTAAAAGGTGACGCACTGCAGAGCTCCACTACATGCTTGCAGAAAATTCCAATGGTCTTGTCAGCCTTTGGAGTTGTATTGGAGTCTTTTTTCTTTAGTCTGGTGGAGTCCATACTCATAAAATTTCATAATGGTGAAGGCTGTTGATTATCTGAATGGGTCTTCCTCCCAGTAAACTCCAGCAATGAGTCATTGAATGGCCGTTGACCGATTCAGATATTAAATTCAGATGCAAATGTTTGGGTCTAATGGGCAATAGACCCATTCGAATAATCAATAGCTTTAAGCATGGTGAAATTGTATCAGTATGGACCCAACCAAATTTCACTAACCAAAATTTTTATAAATAATTTTTATAGAACATATTGTTGTGCCAAGCGGATTTTCTGTAAAAACTACTCCAATTCAATTCGAAAAGGCTGATATAGTCGTTGTAGTTTTCTGCAACCATGCACACACCCAATCATGATGCTAAGCACCGCGCTTGCTTGATTTTTATAGAATTATGGCGGTGCTTAGCTTTTATCGTCTCGGTCTGCTATTCAGCGTTACCGATTTCAAATACATGGTCAGGTCAAACATTTGCCCTTTGAACATTAGCTGATGGAAAGAAGGGAGCTGGGCACTCACATACCTCATTTTGAACCGTTTCTCAACAGGTCCTTCAAAGAATAATTTTTCTCATGAGTGACCCCAACTCTCAGGGTGTCAACTTTTAGGAAAAAGTCTCCACGTAAAGCACCAAACCCGTGGACTGATAGATTGGCAAAAATTCAAATTTGGCTCCATCAGTTCACAAAAGTCAAGTACACCCCAATTTTTCGCCAATTATGACTTACTGGTCAATCTAGATCTCTCTAAAACGTGGCCGGGATCGTGATATATGGTCGAAAATAATCCGGGAAGATATTAGTGACCGAATGAAACTATAACGGACGCAGTCACACAATCACAAACATCCGGCTAATTGCGCTTTGGGATATGGGATTTGTCAATTAGACCAACAACAACTCTATGTCTTTCTAGTTCTCAAAAATCTTAGATTAATGTTGTATCAGAATGTTCGAAAAATAACCAAATTGGAACCCTAACATGAGGAGGGGATACCTGGTATAACGCGGAATCATTGTTAATATAAGAAAGAGAAATAAACCAAAGAACAAGTTAAACTGAAACAATTCGTTTCCTCTGCTACAACATTGTTATAACATATGAAAAATAATTCACTCGGGAGAATTCGTAGAGCATTTTAAAATAAATTTACTCAAATAATGTGAGGGTGAAACAAATCATTATAGGTAGTTCCAAGCATCAATAGGTAGTTACGAGATTGGGAGTCTTTGCAATCCGAAATTTATAATTTCACGTTGCAGTTCACATGAAAATTGAATTTTCATAACATAAAATTACAGAAAAGTAAGGAAGAAAGTGTAGAATCGTAACGCCAACCAGCCATATATCGTACCGCATTTTTTGGCTTATGCGAATGGAAGATGGTTCATTTGAGGATCGTTTGGTTTTTTAGGGTGGTTCATTTTTACGGGCAATGTCTCTCAAAAGCTCAGCTAAATGATAATAGTAATGATAATAACTTTGTGGCACAAAACCGAAACTCACAAATTTCAAAGTCTATTAACTCTTTTTCCTGACATCCATTTTTTGAGATCTTGGTGTCAAAATGTTCCTAAAAATAGGGTGAAAAAAATAATGCAAAATTGTTTTAAACATCTTTTGAAAAACTGTCAATTTCGTCAAAATAAAGAAAATTTTAACCATTTTTTGGCATCTGTTTTCATGAATTTCTACACTTATTAAATCATATCTAAAAACCGTGACATAGTTTTATTAATTTGTGTCGTGCCGTCATTTTGGTACCAAGATCTCGAAATATGATGGACAAGAAAAAAAAGTTAATAGACTGAACAAAGCATATTTTTTGCTAAAAATGACCATTTTTGGCCAAAAATGGCACTTTTTGACGCGATATCAAAAAACTAATAGCAGATTCGTGATCAGCGCATCGAATTATCCCTAAAAACGCTCAATGTGAAAAAAATTTTCACATTTTCAAAAAATCGGTTTTTTCGAGCACCATGTGGTCCCCCCTTTGCTCCAAAAATCGAGATTTTTCAAGATTTTCAGAATTTTTCTGGGAAACGTGTTTTTAGGGGTAATTCGATGCGTTGATCACGAATCAGCCATTGTTTTTTTGTTATCGCATCAAAAAGTGCCATTTTGGCCAAAAATGGTCATTTTTGACTTTCAAGTATCATCGAAAAACCAACCTATAATCGCCTCAGGCGAAAAAAACAATATTTTTTTCGAACTCAGCGCACCAAAAAGCCCCTAATTAGGCGATTTTGGGAAAAGTTCTAGGTTGTTCCCATTTTTTTCAGTTTTGGTGCACCGTGCCCCGTGGTGATTTATTGGACAATATACAGTATTTTAAAACGTTTTGTATTTTCGCGCATTCTACAACCATTGTATGAATTTGGCGGGAAGTTCTGCAACTGGTGCAAAAAACTGACAATCGTCTAGAGAAAGCTCCCATGCGTTATGTTTACGTATGGAATGGGTTTGTAATGGGTTCGTTGTATCATTCTCTCTTCTGTCTATAGTTTAATCAGAGAGTAAAAGTCCAATTTTCTAGGCTACCAATTAAGTTTTAAAATTATGGTCCTCTCGTTAAGTTCTTCATCTTAGCCCAAAATGTTCTAGTTTACTTCGAGGAAAATTTAGAAGATCATAGATCATTTTGTTCTTTTAGTAAAAATGGCGGTGGCTGGACTCGAACCAGCGCCTTTGCTTATCCGGAGCAATGTGCTAACCAGCTACACTACACAGCCACCCGGGGAAAAGGCTTTTAATCGGATCCCTCTAAGTTGATAGGTGTCCGTCCCCCCCCCCCAATAGAATAACCCACTTTTTGGGGGTCCCGGACCCCAAACTCGCGAGTACCCCCCAAAACCCATGATTTTAGGGGGGGTTATCAATGTCAGAATTGGGGTTGACATACGTGAAAACGTGACATCCGTGTGTCACGTGTGTCACGTAAAAGGGCAAAACCACTTTGCCGGTGAGCTACAGGGGTGTGTGATAGCTCATTTTGTAGGTCTGGCCGAGCTAATACCGAATCCGCAAAAAAAGTTTGGGGCACCGGCCGGAAATTTCAAATTTTGGCCAAAAACGAGTTTTTTGGCACTTTTTTGGAAACCCAATTTGTGGGCGCGCTACGGGGGTGTGTGATAGCTCATTTTGTAGGTCTGGCCGAGCTATTACCGAATCCGCAAAAAAAAGTTGATGCACCGGCCCAAAATTTCAAATTTTGGCCAAAAACGTGTTTTTTGGCCCATGGATGATCATGGGCGCCGCCATGCGGCGAAGCCGCTGGGTGGTCCTATGGAATCTCGGCTAAATCACTACTCTCTTACATTTTAAATGTGAAATAACGAAATAAAATTTGAAGGTATGTAAAGTTAGGGAATTAAAATTCGCTTTTGATGTGTTATCTTTTTCGCAAGCATCGAAAATTGTCTGCTCTAGATGGACCACTCCTAAACATTTTAAGAAACTAAACAAACGATTTGAATTATACTTAAGAAGAAGAATGCGGATGAACAATTGGTGCGAGAGCCGTATTTCATGTGCAATTTGTTGTTGTCACATGATTACTTTGTTACCCTTTGTTTTGATCATGACGTCTAAAGATCAATGAAAAAGCTTAAAAGTAAAAAGTGAACTAAAATGGGACGACAAAATTCTTCTGACTTTTCAGAACATCGTAATAAGCACCCCTAAGAATGCGAATAAGAATACCAGAACAAAAGAGCATTTTTAAATCTCAACTCAAGCAATTTGGTTAGCAAAGAGACCGGGATAGCCAGTCGGAGAGAGGTTTTCTCAGTTGAGTTGTCATCGTGTCAGTGAATATGTAATATACCGTAAATCCTCTAATTAATCACCCCTCAATTAAATCACCCCTTAAATAATCCACCCCTCAAACAGAATGCCAAACGTACTTGCGGCCTCGCCCGACCAAAACCAAGTGCATATTCGTGTAGATCTCGTCGAGTTACGCAAGAAAACCCCCAATGCCAAAACTTTGTCATTGAAAATATCGGAGAAAATTGAGTTTGAAATTTGAAATTTTTTCCGAAACCCTTACGAAACAATAAGTCCCCCGGGGGACTTATTGGAGGATTTACGGTAGTTAGTTAAGCATTTATTGCTACCTGCTCTTTGCTTTCTTGATTTCTTTTTTCTCACTTTAGATTATTCATCAGTTTTTATGCCAATTTTCGTTAGAGATGAAACTATAACGGCGATAAACACTGCAAATATGCTATTGAATCATTTTTAGTGAGTGGAGGAAAGAGGAAGAAAAGAGAAGAAACAAGGAAAATCTAGAGTAATTACAAAGATGGCTTAACAGACACATTTCAATCCTGATATGATACCTTCTTAACTTTTATTCCAACTTTCCTTTCAACATAAATTTATTTTTTTAGATTGTATCGCCAAGATTTCTAAATGTTGTTCCCGAAGAAGAACAATCCAAAACTGATACTGTAAGTTGCTGCCCTTTTTATATCTCTCTAATATCTGTCTAGCATCTCTCACTCAAAGTTAGGAGTATTTCCTGGTTATAGAATTTCGGTTTAGTCAATGCCAAGTCAGTATAACCATGGTTGCAGAAAACTTCAACAACGTTGTGAGCCATTGCAGGTCTTTGCAGGAGTTTTTTACAGACAATCCGCTTGGGACTATCATTTATTTGAAATTTTTAGAAAAAAATTGAAAAGGTAGGCTTACGCCTTAGCGATAGCGTTTGGTCTTATATCCTCTATGTGCGCAGCATGAATCATAGGTTCGAGTGACTGCCAGAGAAAGAAAGAGATGTAGCGAGGCAGTGGACTATTTCCCACTGCCTTGCCTCTTATCTTCCCTCCTCTGGCAGACCCCAAATAAATGATAGTCCCAAGCGGATTGTCTGTAAAAAGCTCTTTCAAAGGCCTTCAATGGCTCAGAAGGCTGTTGAAGTTTTCTCCAACCATGATATTTTGCATCATATAATGAGACCACCTAAAATTTCAGGTAGATTTCCTGTCACCATCCTTATTTGCTTTGCACAACAAAGGAAAAGACGTCGAGCAGGCGGCAAGTTTGCCCAATCTCATGCGAAACTTTAGCGTCGGAGATCAAGATAAATGGATGGATTTGATTATGGAAGCCGCTGGCGTGGTCGAGCAGGTCGAAAAATTGGATACGGTAACGCTGCTAAAATTTTCACTCATATTGTGACGATAGTGAAATGTTTCAGGATTACAAGAAAGCCGAAAACATGGAAGAGTACAAAAAAAAGTACGAAAAAGAGTTCCGTGCAAAAGACGGCACTCCGTTGTATTTCACACCAGAGAACGTGACCAAAACTTTTGGGCAGGCCGAACAGCGGAAAATCGATACCCACGTGAATTTGAGTCAAAGTCTTAGCAAGGAACAGGTACTTTTGATTATTTTCCACACCGTTATCGATGTAGAGAATCTTCTCGGATGTGCGATTTTTTCATATTATGTGGAATATTCTTGTCTATTGTGGAATAATCCAGAAAGCCAGCAAATTATGGACTTTTCTGGGACAATGATTCGGCGAAAAACTTGAAATTTGACCACGACCCAATACCCCCTGATGTATCCCTCTGAAGCCAAACAACTGCTTGTTCTCTTTCTGTAGTAAACAAAATATCGGTTTAGTTATTTTTCCTGCGTTTATTTATACCAGAAACCCTGAACGCGCTAACAAAGTTATTTTCAAGTTGATTCAAATAAAAGTGCATTCTTTCAGGTCAAAGAAATGAACAGCTCTTTTTCTGGGAAGATGAGCTCGAAATTTTACCATGACCCAATACCCCCTGAGGTATCCCTGCTGGACTGACAGTCCAGCAGTTCTCGCGCCTTTTATCCTTTCGCCACAAGCCTTTACACCGGTGAGTGTTCAATTTGGTCGGAATTTATGTTTTAACATTGAATGCCATTTCAGATCATCTTGTCCCCTCTGGCACTGTCACCGTTCATCCTGAACCCGACAGTTTTCTCTCCACTGATCCTGAGTCCTTTTGTACTGACACCGATCCTTTTCTCGCATTGGGTGCCCTTGTGCTCAGTCCATATGCACTCTCACCTGTCATTCAAAGCAAATTGATCGCTTACAGTGTTATTTTATCGCCAAGTTGGCTCAGTTGAATTTAGTTGGATCTCAGTTTGTAGAATTTTGTTATGTGCGAATACAATGTTTGGTTAAATTTGGTCAAGAGTAATAAATTTACCATTGAAACATTTCCAAGGAAATGTGGCCCAAACGGTATTTTTTAATTTTACTTTTTTCAAGTGTTCTTCTCCACAATATTTCCGAGCAGAACAAACAAGAGATGAATAATACATTTCCAATGTCGTTTATTAGAGAAAATATGGTAGAGAGGAGAAAGTTTGATACAACATTTTTTATTAACCTGTACTAAACAAGTAAGAAAAAATAAGTGAAAACTGCCGTTTATTCTACATGGCACATGTGCAATCGAGTGTGTTTTGATGGAAATCCGATGCTCACGCTCCGAAATAATGGCCATAAGCCATTATTTCAGAGTCAACACATTACAGAGTCAACACAGTCGACTCTCGGTTAAGTGGTCACACACTCAAGTGGACACGGTTAAGTGGACACTTTGTCCTTGCAGTGGTCCGCGACATATAAATTTGTTCTCGGTTAAGTGGACGAGCATTCGGTTAAGTGGACACTTCAGAGGCGGTCGGGCGAAAAAATCAAAAGGGTACCCCCTTTGGTTTTAAAATTTTTTCCCCGTAGTAGCCATCGGCGACGGCCGGAGAAAAGTTTGGTCGATTTTTGGCAAAAAACTATCCCTTTTTACCAGGAATTTGCATAAAAAGCCAAAAATACATAAATAATAGACAATATTATTCGCGATATATTTAATAATGGTTCAAATTATAAAAATACCCGCTCAAAATAGCCAAAACTTGGTTAAGTGGACAGTTCGGTTAAGTGGACACTTTAGCCTTGCAGAAGGGTGTCCACTTAACCGAGAGTCGACTGTATCTCGAAAAGAAATAAAGTACACTGGTGTGTCTATTCTACATGCGTTCCAAAACTTTATGTCCACCCTGTTTTCTTTAACGAAATTTTTATACGTGTAAGAAGTGTCGATTTTATTGTGGCGAAAATATTTAATTCTGAAAAATACCGTAATCACACTAATTACTCCCCTGGGGGAGTAATTTTTCAATTACCCCGGAGAGGAGAGAGTAATCATAGGGGAGGGGAGTAGTTTTAGGGACGATCAATTTTAGGACGATCAATATCAGATTTGAAAAAAATCCCAAAAATTGGAAGAAAATTGGTGCTAAACATAGCTCATAATCGTTATTTTTGTCGTTCTCTGGTCTTTTTTGTCAAATGTTGGTCCTTTGTCTATGGCCGCCAGTAATCTCTTCCTTTTCACACTCTCTCATTTGACGGTGCCAGAAAACGGCGCATTGTGACCGAAGCATATCTACATTTTTACCTTAGCATATTTACCTTATGTCATCATTTACGGTAACCCTAGCATAACAGAGAACGCATCGCATATTTATTTTTGATTAAATTCCACATTAAATATTCCCAGTGTAAATGATCGGAAACAGTTGAAAACAATTATTTAACACAAAAAAACATTGGCTCTCATAGGTTTTGTTTAAATAACAAATGATTTATGAGTCAAACGATCAAGAGCGATTGAAAACATGCGTTGGCACATGGCACATCAAAAATTCGATTTTGATACCCATTCTCTGAAATGATACTATTATATATATTGTATACCGTATAATTTTAATGGTAACAATTTTACGCGAAATTCTTGAAGAAAATTATCTAACAAGTAGATTTTCTCAGGCTCTGCATTCCTTTACAGATTTTCTTGGGGTATTTTGTAATATGCTTTATTACAGCTCAGCTATTATAGCTCCAAAGTAACATCCAGGTCCATAAAAACTTCACATCTTGATGTGCCTAAAATATTTCTAGGACCCTTAGAGAGACTTTGACCTTTTAAAACCACTCCCACAGGTTACAGTTTTTACTGTTAACTAATTACTAAAAAATTCCCTAATAGTGCATTTCCAGGAAACTATCCTTGCTTCCAAAAATAGTGAAAATCGAAAGTTTTTAATGCAAAAATCAAAAAAATTCTAAATTCTAAAATATGAATTGGAATCTAGACACAAAGTTGACATAGATAGTTATCAATATCAACTAGTTAGTAACAGTATTAACTGAAAAACAGTATTAACTGCAACATATGCTCAGAATACTCACGGTTTCCCGGCACTAAGCCATCCATATTGCCATTTATCTAGTATGGCAGCAGGCGGAATTTGGGATATAAATCTAAGCCATTTGTATGGCTTCGGTAAGTCCCCATCCCATTGCACCTCGACGATCGGATGTGTCCCTTCAACAAATTCCGACTGTAGCTGTTTGTCACTTTGATCAATTTCATCGACCGCTTGACAAATCATTGGGCGAGTAATTTGTTCGACATTCACGCCAATATACTGGATGGCCTACAATTGATCAAAAGTAGCCAGTTGAAAATAATTATAGATATTTGAATATTGAAGTTTCGTGGCATTTGCGAATTGCGACTTTGTGTCTGTGTCTCCAAGACAAAATTTGTAATGTTCCAAATTCAAGAGTAAAAGTGGGCGAACGGCAAAAGGTTTTGGTAAAAGTCCTAACACGACCACTCAAATCTACGCTGAGAGCATCCAAATATAAACATGCGATTTTACTTGGTCATGACTAGCTTATATCAATTTTTTTCTATTGCTTCCAAATACGTAATTTGTTTCCTCTTTTTCTTTGCGATTTTGCTTTCACACATTGCGGTTTTTCACAAAATTCGCCATTTTTGGCAAAAATGTCATTTTTTAACAAATTAAAAACGGTGTAATTTTAAAATTATTTTTACCGAATCCTGTGAAGATTTCGAAAAAATGTCTAAAACCGCTCAGTAGCAATTTTCTAGTAAATAATTATAATACAAACCTTGCAGCGACGAAGCATACCAAACAGGACATTAGGCAAAATGAAAGCGTACGTGTTCATATATATATGCTAAAAGTACAACAAAAAATCTTAATAAAATGTTGGATTTAAAAATTTTCTGTTCCCATAACAAACTTCTATCGGAACAATTTTACCTGAAGATTTTGTTTGTCGAATAAGCGACTGACAAATTCGGTGATTTGTTGTGTCGAATATTTGTCAATCCAAATCGAAAACGAGCACAAACTCGGGAGCGAAGCAAAGGTCAGTACATTAGCATGCTCTTCAGGACTGATAGCATATGGACTGCCAACGTGAACTATGCTCAAGTGCTCCAATTTCTTGCAGTATCGCGCAACTGTTGTGAGTAGCTGTAATTAATATGTCAATCATGTTTTTTATAATTAGCTTTCGAGATTCCGAATTTCCTCTAATAGAACCCTAGGGGCTTAATTATTGGCTAAAGTCATGAATTCCGGGTATACAACTTTGGCCGACTGGAAAAGATGACGTTTTTTATTGTATAGTAAAATATTTGCAATTTTGTGAGTGAATATCAATTTTCTGAGCTCATTTTTCGTAACATGCACTCGGTTTTTTGAAAAGTAGCCATTCTTTTCAACTTTTCCCTTTAAATTACAGATTTGCCCATTTTTAAAGGAAAAAGTTCAAAAATCACAGATCTAAATTCAAATCTGATCCCAGATTTGGATTCAACGGGGTCGATTTACAATGGAGGGGTTTCGTCATATTGATTCAAACCCCTTTGCAACCCTCTCGGAACCCTCGGAACAAAAATACTTATTCAAACGCTCATTTTGGCGCTCTGAGTTGTTTCACCGGAATTCATAACTCTAGCCAATAGCCCCCACTACCCTGTGGGCTTATTATAGGGTTCCTTTTACTCATTCTCTAGGCGGCTTTATTATAAGAGGGGTTCAATTAGAGGAAATACGGTATCTTGACTCTAAGAAAGCAAGCCAGTCACTGGACTAACTGTGATTACCAGTTCGTCAAGACTGTTGATCGCGAGTGCTCTCAATTCGTCCAAAGCCTCAAAAACATATCCAATGTCGTATGGAATGTCAAACGGCAAGTCCAAGAAAGTAAGACTTAAAACAGCCAAAATTATTGCATGCAAAACATATATTTTACCTCTTCATCTGAGATATGGCATTGAATGCACTTTCATTCATGTCGGCGCGTAAGCGCAGTCCTTTGATCTCTTTACAATCTTTGGCCACCCGAATTAGTATTTGATCGGCATTTATTACACTATAAAGACATAAATATGTCAGGCTGCTGGGGAATTGAACGAGAGAGTTTTGATCGAATAAGACGCTTTGGATAGATAAGTACTCGAGACACGTCATGGCTTTTAAGCATTCCATCAGACCCAGTTCATAGCTCGTGGCACTCTAAAATCGACTGCTAAACTAAGATACAATCAGAGCGCCCGATAACGCGGGTTATCGGGGGAACGCATTAAACGGGGGCGCATTATCGGAAGGTCCAACTGTATTCTCAGGCCCGATGCGGGATTTCTCGGGCCAAATCCGGGATTTTTCCGGATTTTCCGGAAGCCATATCTTCCGGAATAATGATTTGTCGAACCTGAAACTCGGAAGGCCGATTTATCTCACTGAGAGCCATCGATTGAGCTATCACACGCCGAAAACGGAGGCGCGACGGGTGTTCTTGCCTTTTTATGTGAACCGCGTAGGTCACGTAACTCATGTTTCACGTGAAAACACGTGTAAAATTTTTGGCTCCAATCGACTCAGCGTGGCCAATTTAGGGAGGTACCCATTATCCTCCGGTCCCGGAGCGTCTAGAAGCGGGAGATTCTGTTCGTTGGGGATCGCTTAATGAGAAGTTCCGAAATAATGTTTCACATAAGCAGACCGTTTTAAAAGGATTCAGATCCAAGGATTTCAAGTGCGGTGCAATTATAGCCAATTCCTTCAAAAATTCGTCATCCAGCTTGGATGACCAAAAACTCAAGTGCTGTACACCTGTAGCCAATCTAAGAAAAACCAGTGCGGTACTCGGTGGCCACCGCCAGAGTATCAAATGCCGAAGGTGATGGCCACAGCGCTCGAATAATGACTTGACCTGAAATTGTTTACCTTTTAACAACAAAATCATTGCTTTTATTAAAAGGTCCTTTGTATATAAAATGCAATTTAAAATGGGGGATACACTCCCCCTCTGATTTCTTAAAATGGCCATAACTTAGCCAAGACTTAAGCTTAATAGTAGTATACATAATGCCGGTCCTGGCGCACTTATTCACGAAAATCCGCTTTTCGTAAATCATTCATATTTCATCAAAAATTCCACTTAAATATTACAATAAGCACAATTTTATCATCATTTTTATCAAAATTAAAAAAAATTTTCATTAGTGAATAGAAAACTTGAAATTTCATCACATTTTTACAAAAATGTGAAATTTTATATTTGATTTTTTAATATGAAAATATTGGAAATTTCAATAGATATCTTTATCTTTCTAAAATACTCTTTAAGTTTTCTATTCACACGCGTGTGAATGAAATTTTTTTTTTTAATTTTGATAAAAATGATGATAAAATTGTGCTTATTGTAATATTTAAGTGGAATTTTTGATGAAATATGAATGATTTACGAAAAGCGGATTTTCGTGAATAAGTGCGCCAGGACCGGCATTATGTATACTACTCTTAATCTTTGAGTGATAGCTTAAAATGCTCCCTAGAGGCTCCCTAAAAGCCTAAGCCTAACATATCTCTAGCTTAAGTCTAAGCCTAACCTAAGCCTGAGTTGTTTGCCTAAGTCCCAGGAACATTTTAAGCTATCACTTTAAGCTTAAGTCTAGGCTAAGTTATGGCCATTTTAAGTCAAAAACCTGATTTTAGAGGGAAAGTGTCGCTGTACCTTTAAAATAACTTTGAAATTTGAAAATTTTTTTGAAAGCCCTAACGAAATAATAATCCCTCCAGGCGATTATTTAGTGGCTTTACGGTATATTATCTATATTGGGTTTGTCTTTTTCCTATGCTATTCAAAATGCATTCTTCCAGATCAAAGAGATGATCCGCAAGAAATTGTATTGATAAGTTTTCTTCAGGAAGTTCAAATAATTATTTGAAAACAGACACCTGCATAACACTTTTTTTTGGCCAATTCCAATATCCCGTGTTATAGAAAATCCTGTAGTTTGCCCAGCTGAGATTCTTTCCCACGTAGTGCCATTTTTTGCACACCTCCTCTATTTTCAGTCGATCTTTGCGTGGGAGCTTTTCGAAAATTTTAGCCTGAATCATCAGAAATCATAAAGTAAAAGGCTGTAAAAATTTAGACGCACCAAAGTCATATCAGGCAGCTCGTTGATGTTGGTAATACCAACCGTTGTGCGCTAAAAATGGCATGCGAATTCAGAGCATAGAAATTTTGAAAATTTAGATAAATAAAGATATTTAAATACAGTCAAAGTCCGGTTAAGTATACACCCTTTGGCAAGGCTAAAGTGTATACTTAACTGGACTGTATACTTAACTAGGCATCGGCGAGTCCGAGTCTCCTTTCACTGTCTGCACAAAGCCTATACTTAAAGCATTGTTTTTGGTTATCACATACTATTTCTATCTCTCTTTCTTTGTAAAAATATAATGCCGAAAAAAAGAATATTCCAGCGTCCTGCCTTTATCAAGCATCGCTTCGTTAAAAGCTGGGAAAACGTGTAGTGAGAGTGGGAAATAACCAACCCTCTTTGAAAAACTTTCCCATTGCCTCGCAAATAGAGGGCACTTATCGTTTCTGACAGACAATATGAATTTACAAATTTTACTTTTCACATGAATTTCATAGATTTGAGAAGCAATGAAACTCACTTTAAGACGAAACTCATAACTGGGAGTCGCCGAAGCACCATGCTTTCTCGGTCTGAGATTGTAGCCAGACATACACTCCAATCTAAATCCAAATGCAAAATTGTTCAACATCAGCATTTGTGTCAGGATTTGTTAAAGCTGATAATATAAATTTATATCAATCAAATTTATTGTAATCAAATGTTATAAAAAATACAATTAAATTTATTGCTCCACACAAAATTATATCGGCGATAGGAAAGTGTCAGAAAACCATAAATGAAAGTTTAACGATTATGATAGAATTGATGAAAATTAATGACTCATAGTCGGATACGTTACATAAAATGAATCATCACAAATAAATCATTAGATAACAGTTTTACAAAGACAAACCGGGATATTTCCCGACAATTTGACGTACTCACTGGAAAACAAATCCCTGAGTCCGCAGTCAATGCCTTAAAGCATATCCAACCAATGCCTTAACGATTACTTGAAATATTGATCCGAATGCACAACGACAACACAACAGGTAAATGAGTGTCACCATTGATGATCCTATTGATCATTCATTTCATTGGATACGCTTATCAATTTGGTTAGCAAAGAGACCGGGATAGCCAGTCGGAGAGAGGTTTCCTCAGTTGAGAACAGCCGCTTCTCTTTAGCTCAGCACCGCTGACTGCTCAGATCGCATATCTGCTATGACATAAAAATGCATTCCATAATCGAGAATATATAGGGCTGTTCTGCCAGAAATGACATTAAGCGAATTCAAATTCACCCCTTTTCGCGCCTTTTGGCGCTGTGTTCTTTTGAAATAATCAGTGCTTCGAAGATTTCCGAATACTTTCAAGTCAATATGATGGAAACTCTCCAGAGTAAATCGACCCCGCTGAGTTCGAATCTGGGGTCGGATTTGAACTTTGATCTTTAATTTTTGAACTTTTCCATTTAAAATATGGATTTTCCAAAGATTTAAAAGGAAAAGCTGAAAAATTAAAGATCAAAGTTCAAATCCGACCACAGATTCGAACTCAGCGGGGTCGATTTACTCTGGAGAGTTTCCATCATATTGACTTGAAAGTATTCGGAAATCCTCGAAGCACTGATTATTTCAAAAGAACACAGCGCCAAAAGGCGCGAAAAGGGGTGAATTTGAATTCGCTTAATGTCATTTCTGGCAGAACAGCCCTATAAGCAACACATATCAGCCACAACCTATGGTCGCACTCAAAACTGACACCAGACTGAGAGAACTTGGGCAAAAACCCCCAATGAAGTTGAAGTGGGCAGAACGCCATAATCTGGTACAAAAATATGCCGAATGCTAAACTTTACCTAAGATTTGTTATCAGAGAGTTTGAAAAATTCGCGTGCCAAAAATCTCAGCAGTAATTACCATGGGGCCTTATTAGAGGCGTTACCGTATACCAAATCTAAAAATAGCATCAAAATCGGATTTCCCGCTCCGAAAAACCCCAATTTACCAGATGACATCATAATTTTTGCGAAAGATAAAGCAGGCTCTTTGTGATCTATGCATAAATTCATCCTTACCCAGTTTTCTGAAAATAAAATTTCATTTCATTTCATTCGCCTGAGAGGCGGCTGAATTCAAAATTCAAAATAACTGATAAGAATCACTTTCACAAAAATTATGTCGTCATCTGGCAGGTCAATTTCTGGAACATCTATTTTGAGACAAAAACCTGTTTCTTAACCTTCTGTTTAACCTCCGTCTGTTTCTTAATCTTCTGAAACTTTGCATACAATAAAGTAAGAATTAAATTGATTCTAGTTAAAACTTTAATGAAAATACAGTCTGACCTCTTTTATCCGGACCCTCGGTTATCCGGACGGTTGTGGCCGGAACGGATTTTTTCTATACAAATTTCCCTCGTTTATCCGGACTGATTTGGGAAAATTTTGGTCAAAAGGGTACCCCATTGATTTGAAAATTTTGCTATATTTGGCCGATTTTTCACCAAAAATTCCGAATTTTTGGTCAAAAAATTGAATTTTATCCATAAATTTTTCGGTTTTCAGCCCACTTTTTATAAATTTGCCAAAAATTTTTCAAAAATTGCCCAAAAATAGCGAAATAATTTAAAAAAATTCTAATTCGCGCCAAAAATTTCAAATTTTTGACCGAAACTTCGGTTATCCGGACTAAATTGTCCTGATAGGATTTTTTCCATACAAATTTCCCTCGTTTATCCGGACCTCACTTATCCGGACCCTCACTTATCCGGACAGAATCGGCCGGTCCCGATCTTTCCTGTTAAACGAGGTCAGACTGTATTGTGTGTTTAGCTCAAAATTTTGATTTCTGTGATCCCTAAAAATTTATGGTTATCATTTGCTGACGAATTACCTGAGTTCCATTGCCGACCAGGACCACCCACATCAAAGTTCAACTATGGAAGAGAACATTTTGAGACATTGTTTTCCTTTTCACGAAACATGGATTAAAATTAATCCAAATTAGACTCTGTCATATAAGTTCAATTAAACGCCTTGTTCTCCGCGGACCAAAAAATCAGTGCACACATTTATCCTTCTTTGAAGATTCACCTGAGCTTCGATCCCGACCTGGACCACCCGCATCAAATTCGATTAGAGAAAAGAGCATTCTGCGAATTTTCCTTCCTGTTTCTCAAAAAAGTGATAAATTTAATCCATGTTAAAAGGAAGTCAAAATTTTACACAAAAATGATGAAAAGTTCAAGTTAAAATAAACGAGGATTAGAACGAGTGATCTTTGACGGACCGCGACGTCAATTAGTTTGCGAGGAAATGTTCTGTCTGGGTGAGTACAAACTTTTGCCGGCCCGCTAATCGATTCACTCACAGATTTGAGAGCACAAGATTTGAATGTACGTTCTGCGCAATACTTCCAGTAATTTTTAAAGGCCCATTTTTCTCCCAGTTGTTCTTTGTGGGATAAATTCCGCTTAATGAAAATGCAATGAATCGGGAAGTTTTTCTGAAGAACACGAAATTTTTCTGAAGTTTTTCGAACTTTTCAGGATAAAACGAACAGTATGTATTCCCCTAATGGCGTCCAAATGCGTTCTCGTTCCTATCTCGGTATGTCAATTCGATATTTCTATGCTATTGGAGCTTTTAGCAATGGTGCCAATTTTAGGGAGACCTATAATTTTAAGGATACCCGTTGAAATTTTAGAGCATCAATTCAGAGCTAAAAATCATTTGCAAATTGACAAAAAACGAAAGCAGGTTTTCTTATTAAAACGAAACACACTTTAGCGCATTTGTGGACTCTAATCATTCTGATCCGGATTAATACGGTCACCGGCCATGTACCTCCCTCCACAGAAATCGACTTGACCTTTGGCGGAAAGGCTCAAAACATTCCAATGAAAAAGGAACAAGGCATGCAGCTGGTTCAACACTGGGTGGATACCACGCTCAGCAGCTTTATGGCAGCTTTTGCGGAGCGCAGGTCAGAAAAATATGCTTATAATTTGCCGACATTGATATTTTGAAATTTAAGTTTTTATTTTTTCATCATTTGATTCAATTTGAATGGCGCAGTTTTAGTGCAAATTTCCAATGGGCATATTAGATTTTACTGACCATACGAACCTTAATTTTTTTACTCTTTTCATCGTCGTCTAGATCGAGATCAGACTTGGTCTTGTTTCATGTGACATCTTAGTTTCTCCGGAATCCCATGCTGCCATAAAATTTATGGTCTTTGTGAAAAGTGCAAATTTTACGGCAATTTAGGAGAAACTTTTATGGTAAAAAATCATCAACTGTTAAGAACAGAGTTTCAGGATAAAACAACTAATTCCTCATGTGCAATGCTCACGTGAGCTTATAATAGAGCTGCATCCACTAATTTATCTCCCCAGAGAAAGAGAAATAGTGTGTAAAATGAGAGGTTCGAGAAAAATTTAGCCAAAATTTGGTATATTGTCTTTCTTTGTTTTAACAACTCTTCTAGACGAAAAATAATTTCAGGATGAAACACTTACCGCCCAACATTGTCGACGAATTCGGAGAATGCAACAAAAAAGCTGTAAACATTCCTCGACAGGCCCGTTGTATATCCAAACTACTCAGGAACCAATTCAAAGGCGAAAATGTTGCCAAGAATCACGGCAAAACTATCGTCATATCGAATCCGAAAAAGACGACAGTCACTTCGGCCTTGTACAAAAAGTACCAAGAGCGAGGCCTAAGTGCAAATTTTAAGCACTTGTCCTCGGGCAAAATGCTTCCGGAAATGAAAAGGGCAAAAAGAGAAGATAAGATCAGGGACAATGGCATGGTTATTACTAACAGCAATGGATATGAGCTAAAGTCGACAAGAGGTCAAATGACACCGTTAGGTGGGGTGGCACAGATGTTGCTTAAGGCAGTCTTGGCTGCAAAGAACAAAACGCATGCGACACCGTAAGATTTTGCTCACTCGGGAGGTGCCCGAGGTGATAATTTTTTTCCGGCTGGCCGCCAAATTTCTTTCTGGATAACTTTGAAGGGCCTCGTCCACAGAGCTTAAGTTTTCCCCCTTTTAATTCCCTTCTGAGTTTTTTTCAAAGAAGGCAAATGGCCGAAAATCACGGATTTTTTTTGTTATTTATGTGTTCCTCAGTCATTGTATTTTATTTGTACAAATTTTCTGAATAAAATTGACATACATAAAAGACAATTTGATAGTAAAACTAACAGAAGAGAACCAAAATTCCATGCATAGTAAGCTGACAAGGAAGACTCACCGATTGCGGAAAAAATGATGGATAGGAATTTACTACTTATTTTCGGATAGGAATTTACCCCCAATTTACTATCAAATTGTCTTTTATGTATGTCAATTTTATTCAGAAAATTTGTACAAATAAAATACAATGACTGAGGAACACATAAATAACAAAAACAGAGAGAAATTCCGAAGTAAAAGCTGCAAAAACATTAAAAATCGAAAAATATGGTTTGAATTGGCGCCTTTTTGCCTGAGAAATCCGTGATTTTCGGCCATTTGCTTTCTTTGAAAAAAACTCAGAAGGGAATTAAAAGGGGGAAAACTTAAGCTCTGTGGACGAGGCCCTTCAAAGTTATCCAGAAAGAAATTTGGCGGCCAGCCGGAAAAAAATTATCACCTCGGGCACCTCCCAAGTCAGTTTGAAAATTCCGTTTTGGTTTGTTAAACAGTTCCTTAAGGAATTTTACCAAGATTCAGAATTAGCATAAGATGAATTTTTCACATTTCGATCCACAAATTGTTTTTAATGTGATTTTTAATAAAGTTCCTGCAGGAACTCCTAGGCTAGTAATTCTAGCCAACTATGCCCGAAGCCGGCATAAGCTTAGTCATCAAGATGAATACGGACCACTTTAACTCTAAACTCTTACATCTCTAAGTTTTCAGTTGGAAAGAAACAATCGGCAAGATCAGCCAAAATGCCAAGGAGCGAAAAGATGGGATCAGATTTGAACTTTGATCGTTAATTTTTGAACTTTTCTTTTTAAATTATGGATTTTTCCAGGATTTAAAAAGAAATGGTCAAAAATTAAAGATCAAAGTTCAAATTTGATCACGGATTTGGGTTCAGCGGCTTCGATTTACTCTATGCAAAAGTCCTAGAAGTTTCCAGAAGTGTTGGGTACTAGAAGGTAGCCAAGACTCAGCACTACAGCCTAGTACCAAACATTCTAGAAACTTGTAGAATGTTCCATTTAAAACTATAGCCGCCCAACCATATTAGATTTGAAAATTGGAGATTTGTACTTTGAAGAGATTACCGTACTCCTCCGAAATCAGTCTGAAATGGCTTAACTTATCCTTAAAGTTATCAGGGATTATAAGGTCATTTACCTTTTTACAAACACGACTATCCTTAATATTTCAGTTGGAAAGAGACAATCGGCAAAATCAGCCAAAATGCCAAGGAGCGCAAAGAAAAACGTGAATGGCTGGAGGGCGAGAGTAGCATCGAAGATATGGAACAGTTAGTGTTCCGCGGCATGCGTCAAAAAGGAATCGTCAATGACGATGTAAAATTAATCATAATCGATAGGGCCCATTATCACTACATACCGCTAATAAAATACCTCGACGTATGATTTTCATAGCCATTCCGTGCAATAAAGCAATTCTTTGAGTATAAAATACCATTTGATCAAAATGGACTCCTAAAAATGCAGCCCGGTATCGAAATTTCGGATTTGGATACCCGGACATGCAATCCAATACGATTGCCTGCTCTCAACTTTCAACAATGATTTTGTTGCTTTCAAAACACCGCAATTAGAATAATGCCTTTAGCAATAAGCGCTATAGTGAGGAAGTTCGAGTCAGTCAGACATTTTTCTTTCAAGTTGCCCTCTGTGTTCAATGATCCCGCTAAACTGAAACAATGGATTTCAAAGAAGAAAAACTCGACCAAATGTAAAGAGCCGATGGAAAAACTGCTTGCACTGCTTCGACAAGGACTCAAACTTGGCTATACGATAGCCGGTAAAAACACCACAGATTTTGATGATAAGACGTTAAAGGTATGTCGAATGAAACTATTAAAATAGTATGAATCATCTGGTCTGAATTACCTTTCCAGTACTGATTTATGTCTCCCTTCTTAGGATTTATATTTTTATTTTCAGATTGTTTCGCCAAGATTTCTAAGTGTTGTCCCCGAAGAAGATCAGTCCAAAAATGATACTGTAAGTTGTGATGCCTGATACCATGTCTATAAAATTATTCACTAGTACCAAGGATTCTGTTTTATTCCTCTTTATTATCTGCCTATCATCTTTAACATAAGTATTTTCACTCTATTTCTCATTTCTTGCCTTCTTTTTATCTGAAGAATTTGGGTTGTTTTGGACATTTTGCATCATATAATGAGACCACCCTAAAATTTCAGGTAGATTTCCTGTCACCATCCTTATTTGCCTTGCACAACAAAGGAAAAGACGTCGAGCAGGCGGCAAGTTTGCCCAATCTCATGCGAAACTTTAGCGTCGGAGATCAAGATAAATGGATGGATTTGATTATGGAAGCCGCTGGCGTGGTCGAGCAGGTCGAAAAATTGGATACGGTAACGCTGCTAAAATTTTCACTCATATTGTGACGATAGTGAAATGTTTCAGGATTACAAGAAAGCCGAAAACATGGAAGAGTACAAAAAAAAGTACGAAAAAGAGTTCCGTGCAAAAGACGGCACTCCGTTGTATTTCACACCAGAGAACGTGACCAAAACTTTTGGGCAGGCCGAACAGCGAAAAATCGATACCCACGTGAATTTGAGTCAAAGTCTTAGCAAGGAACAGGTACTTTTGATTATTTTCCACACCGTTATTGATGTAGAGAATCTTCTCGGATGTGCGATTTTTTCATATTTTCCCAAATTTTGTTGAACATTCTAGACCATTGTGGAATTATCCAGAAAAAAACAAGCAAATTATGGACTTTTTTGGGAAAATAATTCGGCGGAAAGCTCGAAATTTTATCATGACCCAATACCCCCGAATGTATCCCTCTGACGCCAAACAATTGCTTGTTCTCATTCTGTAGTAAACAAAATATCGGTTTAGTTATTTTTCCTGTGTTTATTTATACCAGAAACCCTGAACGCGCTAACAAAGTTATTTTCAAGTTGATTCAAATAAAGTGCATTCTTCCAGATCAAAGAAATGAACAGCTCCTTTTCTGGGAAAATAATTCGGTGAAAAGCTCGAAATTTTATCATGACCCAATACCCCCGAATGTATCCCTCTGACGCCAAATAATTGCTTGTTCTCACTCTGTAGTAAACAAAATATTGGATTTTGTTCTTTTTATAACTGCGTTTATCTACACTATAAACCAGGGGTCCATTAAAAATTATGTTTCAATATGATATTAAAAAATCATTTTCCAACATGATTCAACTAAAAGTACATTCTTCCAGATCAAAGAAATGAACCGCACCGGCTATGTGCTAATGACCCCTGCCCAAATGCATGTGCTGTACGGTGATCATTCCCCATATAATAACAGTGAAGCCCTCCGGCGATTTGCACCTCTCAACAGTAGCAATTTGGAAGCAGTTGTGGAAAAGGACATTCACCGCACGGCGGCGCTAAAGTCATTCAAAATCCGGCAAAAAGAGCCGGTTATATTGTCGCCAACATCGTTCACTACCTTTACCGGGTTGTCATTCAACTCGCCCTTTGTGCTCTCGCCTATTATTTTCTCACCTCTCATTTTGGCTCCCACGGTCATAGGTGAGATTTGCGATATCATTACAATCCCCTCCGCCGTTCTCTGCGCTCTAACCATAGCGCATTGTCTTTTCTTCGGCTGGTGAACTTTCGCGCCATCTATGGTGAACAGAGCAAAAGAGTATTCTAATCCATAAAAGTCCATAGCTGAAGGCCTGGGACTTGGATTTATGTTATAAAGGCCTCAAATTTAGGATGTCCGAAATTGAATTTGTGTCTGACCTGCTATATCACACTTTTCTCTGCGTACCAGAGGTTTGACAACGAAAAAAGTTTATCAACGAAGAAACAGACAATGTAGCTGTAGTTAGAGCGCAAATGATGGGAGCTATAGTGGCTTCGCTAAGGAATGAATAGTGCTTCATAATATTGTTTTGTTTAGGTCCCATAATATTGTCACCTGTCATTTTCACACCGGTTATTCTCTCTCCGAGGCTCCTAGCGGTAAGTTCTGTTCTAATCTTCAACACAAATTCCGCCCTTTAAAATTTTGGCTACAAAACATTCCCTTATACCATTATAGCTAAAATTTGGCAAAATTTTTGGATAAAAAACCTCCTGGAATCTTTTTAAGCAAGTTTTTCTTCGAATAATGAAATCTTTATTAGCTCATCTTTCCATCTAAGTTTGTTTGAAGAGTCATAGCCAAAGAATACAAGAAATACCTCAAAAGATATTGTTTAAGCCTGAGATAGTTAGTCTTTGGTTCACTAAGCTTGAGCCTAATATTATTTCCCTTAAGCTATGCTATGGCCCAATACCCCCTGAGGTATCCCTCGGACGCCAAAGAATGGGCTGTTCTCACTTTGGAAAAACGATCCGTCGAAAATGGCGAAATTATACCGCGTCCCAATACCCCTGAGGTGTCCCTCGGACTCCAAGTGTCATCTTCCTGATTTAAACGCCATTCAATATATTTTCAGCCAGTCGTTCTCTCGCCGTTCGCCTTTGTGCCATTTGTGTTGTCTCCGCTGGCTCTCTATCCGGTTGTGCTGTCACCAGGCGTGTTCATCCCACTCATCCTCAGTCCTATGGTTCTCGCTCCGTTTATCCTCTCTCCACAAGCTTTCACACCGGTGAGTCAGTTTTGTCGAAAAACTTAGTTTGAACATGATTGCCATTTCAGATCATTCTCTCTCCTCTGGCACTGTCACCGTTCATCCTGAACCCGACAGTTTTCTCTCCACTAGTCCTGAGCCCTTTTGTACTGACACCGATCCTTTTCTCGCCGCAGGCATTGGGCGCTCTTGTGCTCAGTCCATATGCACTCTCACCTGTCATTCAAAGCAAATTGATCGCTTACAGTGTTATTTTATCGCCGAGCTGGCTCAGTTGAATTTAGTTGGATCTCAGTTTGTAGAATTTTGTTATGTGCGAATACAATGTTTGGTTAAATTTGGTCAAGAGTAATAAATTTACCATTGAAACATTTCCAAGGAAATGTGGCCCAAACGGTATTTTTCGAAAAATTTTACTTTTTTAAGTGTTCTGCTCCGGAATATTTCCGAGCAGAACACTTGAGAACGAAAAAGGTTAAATAACACATTGCCAATGTCCTTTATTAGAGAAGATACGGTAGACAGCAAAGAAAGTTGGGTTGCAACATTTTTATTAATCTTACAATTTGTTGTGACAAATAAGGGAGAAAAAATGAGTGAAAACTGCCGTTGATTATATATGGCACATTTGCGATCGAGTGTATTTTAATGTAAAATCGATGACCAAGCTCTGAAATAATGTTCATAAGCTTTCACTGTTTGCTGATAAGTGTATAATGTGAACAATTTCAAACATTAAAATTTCAAGGAATTCTGGATTATGTCCGTGCTGAGTTGTTTTTCTATCTTTTAGACCACTTCAACAGCGCAACATCAGCCCATTTGGGGCCATACCAAACCTGCACACTTTACGAAATCATTTGGCCAAAAGTGAATGAAGTCGGAAGAAATGGCCAAAAAAATGCGTGGGCTGTTGCGTGATACGAAATTTTTCAGATCATTTCATTGGTGATTCAAAACAGAGCGAATTCGGTTCTTCGAGACTGATACAGTTTTGATTCGATTTTCAAAGATCGACCACCCTATAATAGACGGCCCCTAGAGAAAGAGAAATAGTGTGTAAAAATGAGAGGTTAGAGAAAGATTTTGCCCAAATTTGGGGGATTGAAATAATATTAGCCCCGGGGCTTCAACTAGAGAAAATACGGTAGCTTAAATTGTTTAGACTGATGAATGCGGCACTGAAGCTTCAGCGGAGGAGAAGATCGCTAATATAAGCCCCCGGGGCTTATATTAGAGAAAATACGGTATTTAGTACCAAATCATTTAGGTCACTTTCGATTTGGGACGACAGCGTAAGAAAAAATGATGTCAGATGCTGTAGTGTATTACAGGCGATATTACTCCGATAGAGAAAATGTTTTACCCAACCGTTAAAAATGTCACTTTTGGCCAAAAAAGTGGCTTTTTTAGCCCTTTTTTGGAAACACACGTTACCGTTGAGCTACAGGGGTGTGTGACAGTTCAATCTGTAGGTCTCGGCGACTTATTAACGAATTCGAATATATTTTTTACGCAATCCTCAAAAATGTCCACTTTTTTGCCCAAAAAGTTACATTCTGGCCAAAAAATGTCATTTTTCGAACTAAAGCGACTGTGAGGCTGATATTTTGCATGCGTTAGCATTCGAAAAATTTCAAATACCTTCCTCCAAGCGGGTATCCACGAAATTGTCCACGATTATATGAACCGCAAGAAAATCGATAATACAGACAATATTTCCATACAAAATTTTTATTCGTCTCAAAATTTAATACGCAACATAAATGGGCAGAAAAATGAAGATGTCATTCGTCATATATGGCAGATTCAAACTCCGGTATTTGACAGCTACTTCTCCCATTCTCTAAAATGATACAATCAAAAAGTCGATTGACGCATAGTTTTAACGGTAATCACAGGGCAGTTAATTCGCTTGTTAGAGTTTGGATAAAAACGTTTTAATGTTTGTATTTCTGAATATCCGAGGCGATAAACAAATTTTGAATTGGCGCTTTGAATTCGCCATTGCGCCAAACCTCTTTAAAAAGGGGCTAGCTCAAATCTGATGTTGATAACCCCCTCTAGAATCGTATTCTAGTGGGAGTTATCAATAACAGATTTGAGCTGTTGAATTGAGCTGTTGATTTGAACTTGTTTGACTCCAGGAGTTTAGTAGGTTTAGAAAGCATGTACAGGCTCATATGGTTATAGGGTTCAGGCTCTTTTTCGAAATTTCATGGAATTTTTTACTTTATGTATGAATACTTACGGTTTTCCAGCTCCGAGCCAACCAAATTTCCACTTTTCACATATGGCAGAAGAAACGTCATCCTGATCCTTAAATTTCAGCCATTTGTATGGCGTCGTTATGTTCCCAGCCATGTATTTATTGTATTGAACCTGGACGATTGGATGGGTCATTCCGTTAATTCCAGCAATTTCGCTCTGTTTTTTGTACTCTTCGTCAATTTCGTCGACCGCTTGACAAATTTTTGAATGGAAATCGGAGTTTATTGGGCCGAAATCCAGAGCAATGGATCTGATGCTCTAAAATTGAAAAATATCAAAAAATTCAGGTGAAACTCGGAAAAATATTTTCCTGCAAAAAGAGCATTAAAATTGGAGTTAACATACATACCTTGCAGCGGCGAAGCAACTCAAGCAAGATTCCAGGTTCGAGCAGAGCTTGTCCACGCACATTTATGTACTATAATCATAAAGTTTTACAAGAATTTTGGATAGTCTAATAATTTTGCCAAATCAAAAATGAAATTTTACCTGAAGATTGCCTTTCGCAATCAATCGATTGACCAATTCAGTTCTTTGTTCTTTCGGATAATTTTTTGGCCAAATCTCCAAAGAGCACAAATTTGGGAGCGAAGCCAAGCGTAGGATAGCGGCATGTTGTTCTGCGCTGATGGTGTCATTGCGACAGTATATGGCCAAGTGTTCCAACTTGTTGGAATGTTTCATAATCGCTGAGATCGTCTAAAACAGGATTACTTTTTTAGTCCAAAGGAGAGTCAGCTTTTGAGAGTGGCATTGAGCGTATTTAAATATTCAGAAATTCAGACTCTAAGCTTTAAGCATAGACTAAGTAAGGCAGTCAAGGTTCAAGGCTGAGCTGGATTATGTCCTAACATCAACATGTCCAAAGCTAGACATCAACTTCAGATTTCATTCAAGTTTCTTCTAAGCTTCTCTCTACTAAGTGAGTAGGATGTGTAATTAACAAACTGCAATTACCTCTTCATCCAAAGTGTTGACCTCGAGTGCTCGCAATTCGGTCAGCTCCTCGAAAACGTATCCGATCTCGTAAGGAGGCTTCCAATCGAAGCTTCATAAGAAACATAAGCCAAAATAAATGTTTGTATGCAAACATAAGCAAAATAACGGCCCTATATGAGTATATGCGTGTCCCGGAGAAAAAATCAATAGGGGGGACCCTATTGATTTTTTAAAAATAACTACGGTACCTTTTGATTTGAGATATGGCTTGGAGCCAATTATCATTTGCGCGGCTCCATAAGCATAATCCTTTGAGATCCTTGCATCCTACTCACGGTTTTCCAGCGCTGAGCGATCCATATTTCCACTTATTCAAAGACATCTTCCAAATGCCCCCTCCATTAGTAAATTTCAGCCATTTGTACTCATATGGTACAAACTCTGACAGTCCACTATTGCATTCCACCTCAACGATTGGATGAATCATTCCAGGAAGTTCGCAATTTTGCCTTTGCTCTTCGTCAATTTCGTCGACAACTTGGCAAATTTTTGAATATAAATCGCGATTGATTCGACCAAATTCCAAACCGATAGATTGGATGTTCTAGAAGTGATCAAAATAGCCGAATAAAAATCAATATGAGATACTGTTTTCTTTCTAGATCAAACTAGTTTTTTGATTACGGTTTTTAAGAAAAATACGTCAACATTTCGCAATTTTTCCTACAAGTTTCAACAATGTGCAAAATTTCGAGGTATTTTCGCGAAAAACGTATGTTTTTCAAAAATTTAAAAAATTGGGGACTAAACCGACGCTAAAACTTCAGAACTAATGGTCAAAAACAGACCGGTCATACGGTACATATTGGGTCATTTACCTCAAAATGTGTTATGGAAGTAAACAACATGACGAAATTCGATATGAATCACCCTGAATTTGCACGGCCGCTTGGTTCACTTTCCCAGTTTTCGGTTTAGTTTCCCACCCAACTCAGAATGTAGCCAATTGATTGCTATTGTGCGGCTCTCCTTCTTCGTAATGGCTAGGCAAAAAAAGAGGAATCAAAAAGGCGGCAATTCAAATCGAATTTCGTCATCGTCGTTTACTTCTATATCATATTTTGAAGTAAATGACCCAATAAGTACATTGTAGCCCGGGCCTAAACAAAACGGTATCAACGGGCATTTACCTTGCAGCGACGAAGCATTTGAAAGAGGACATCAGGCTCAAGCGAATCCTTTTTCGCAGTCGCCATTCTTATGTACTGAAATCAAGATAAAATCATAATTACTTCGAATTGCTATTTAAATATTTCAAATATTTCCAAATTATTGATATGAAATAATTTTACCAAGGTTCAATTATTCTTACCTGAAGTTTGTCATTGGCAATGAGTCGATTAATTAATTCAGTGGTTTGTTCCTTCGGGTAATTATCGCTCCAAATATCCAAAGAGCACAAATTAGGGAGTGTGGCCAAGCGCAGTAGACTGCCATGTGTTTCGGGACTGACCTTGTCAATCCTTAAATGTTCCAACTTCTTGCAATGTTGCGCAATCTCCGAGATCATCTAAATCAAGTTTTTATATTCCGGCAGGAAATCTTTTTCACCGTTTAAATGGCAGTGTTAAATCTCGTCTTGATTCGATTGTCGAATAGTTAGTCTAGAAGACATCTAAATTTTGGAAAAATTGTCTTTGGGGCCCTTCTAGAACGCTTATTTAGATTCTAAATAGCATTCTGACAAATAAAAAACCTCTCAGATGCACTCCTATTTACTAAAACCAATCCCACATTTTTTAAACTAAGAGCTAGACATACATCGCACGCAAATTGCAAAGAATCAGAATTCAGTTTGAATTCGCGCCTTTTGGCCAAAAAAGAAAGATGCGCCTGATTAAAGTGATGTGGTTACCTTTTCGTCGAGATTACTCATCGACAGCGCTCGCAATTCAGACAAAGCCTCAAGAACATAACCAATGTCACATGGTACCGTTATTTTCCGCATTTCTAAGTATGTGAGACTAAAAATAGTCATAATTAATGAATGGGTTGTAGTCCATTCTTTTCTGACGTGGACCATTTCAAATTGGGAGTTTTCTAGATACATTTCTCTCCAGACAATTTCTCTGCCTCTGTGCATCAATCATCACTTCTTTTCTTCAAACTGAGACAGAGAATTTGTCTGACAAGGAACACTCACCTGGTGAATCGCGATGGATAGGAATTTACCCCATCTTGTGGGCATTCGAACATACCAAGCTTTTTGGCATATACCTTACGAAAAAAAAGTTAGCTTGAGACGGAAAATTGGATTTTTGCAAGGAAAATGCGAGAAAATCCGTCTTCAGAGGCCGTTTTCGGGCGTTTTTGTCTATGAAAGTGGCAAAAATAATGACATATTCGTGTTATCCGTAATTTTTTGGGTAAGATAAGACTTTTTTTAGTATTTGAACACGAATATGACTTTATTTTTGGCACTTTCATAGACAAAAACGCCCGAAAACGGTCTCTGAACACGGATTTTCACGCATTTTCGAATTTTGGCATTGTTGGCGTTATGTTTATTGTCGTTTTTATCGGTAAAAAACAGCCGATATCGAAAAACTAATGACACTTCTGAAATATTATCCCTCTAGCACTGCCGATTTCGACCATCAGAAATGGGTGTAAGTATTAGGAAAAGTGGTTAAAAATGGTGTTCATTTCGGTCAGGTTCGTTTCCCGCAGAACGCCAAAATTCAAACACGGGAAAACATTGCTCCCATATAGGTCGGTCAAACAGTCCGTTTAAATTTCAAGAATACAAGTCCGCATCGGAATGGATTGGAATCAGAATTGTCTCCATCGGAATGGGGTACTATCCGAACATCGGGGGGGGGGGGAAACCGGTTATCGGGGGGGGAATTTTATATAGATTTTATATAGCAAAAAATCAATAGGGGACCTATTGATTTTTTACAAATTTTTCAGGAAAAATAATTTTTCATACCATAGGGTACCCCCTATGGTATTTTGCGAGAAAAAATATTTTGTCAGCCGAAAATTCAATAGGGGGTACCCTATTAATTTTTTCACAAATTGTCAGCAAAAAAATATTTTTTCAATCAATAGGGTCCCCCTATGGATTTTTTGAGAAAAAATTTTTTTGGAAATTTTTTCAAAAATTCATAGGGGTACCCTATTGATTTTTTTCACAATGTATGTCAAAAAATAAATTAAAATCAATAGGCTCCCCCTATTGATTTTTTGCCATATAAAATCTATATAAAATTCCCCCCCCCCGATGTTCGGATAGTACCCGGAATGGATTGGAATCAGAATTGTCTACAACATACGCAAATTACTGGAGCCTTTACCTTTTCAACTGAGATATAGCCTGGAGCGTATTTTCCTTCACGCCCCACGATAAGGACAGTCCTTTAAGATGGCGACATTCCTTGGCGACCCAGGAAAGTATTTGCGCGGCATTGCTGACACGTGTCAAGTCCAAGTATTTGAGATTGGGTGGAAATTGAACAAAGGAATAGAGGTTGAATAAGATACCCTTGTCGTAGCGATGGTGGTGGTAGATTGATAAATATTCGAGGTCCTTCATGGCTTTGAAGCACTCTATCAGACCAACAGCATAGTCAGGTGAAGTATTCTAAACCTTAATCCTTAAGTGCATACTGAACTTACTAGCTTGGGAGGAGCCGCTACGCGCTCCTCCCAAAATGCACACCTAAGAATCGACCTTTTCAAAAAATTTTGTCTATGGTTCATATTTGAAAAGTGTGGGACGACTGGTTCTGCGCAGCGGACATTTTGAGTCACTTTAAATGTGCGGTAATTTGAATTGGGTTTTCGGAGTCTGGGCTGATTTGGTCGGTATTCGCTGATTTTGGCTTTATAGATACAGTTTTAGAATACATAAACATACAAATATAGACTGTTTGTAGACAAACTTAGACTGATTTAGCCCGAAAACCCAATTCAAATTGCCGCCCTTTTTGTGACCTGTTTACATGCTTCGTGTGGCTGGCGTAGAACCAGTCGTCCCATACTTTTCAAATATGAACCATAAAATTTCGTCTAAAAGTTACTCTAAAATTGGCACATTTTGAAAATAAGCACCCCTAAGAATGGCCTCAAAACAGCGTCAGCGAGAAAATGCAAAACCCGCGCGGGCCCTCAAAATTTTGTAGTTTGTAGTCAAAAAGCGTCACGGACGGAGAAAAATTTGGGTTTTGGAAAGTTTGACTAAATTTTGGCCTAAAAACCCGCTGGACACACAAAAAAGCGTGACAGACAGAGAAAAATTGGGGTTCGGGCCCTCAAAAATATATTTTTGTCTAAATTTGTCTAAATTTTGGTCTACAAATCGATCTAAAAACCGGTTGGTAAAACCCCCTGGTACCAAAAATTTCGGTCGGAATCCCGAAACCATGAATTTCGGAAATTTCTCTGTCACTCTGACATAATGTGTGGTCTTTTCTGGGACACTTTTCTAATCGACGAAATAAGGCATCAAAGATCAAAACGTCCGGCGGACGCACGGAGGATCGTCACTAACTTACTATAAGGATTTTCTGACCGACGAAATAAGGCATCAAAGATCAAAACGTCCGGCGGACGCGGAGGATCGTCACTAACTTACTGTAAGGATGCACTAGGTCAATTTCTATGCAAAAAACCACTTTTTGATCAAAAAATCACATTTTCCACACCAAAGCAACTCCAGAGCTGATTTTTTGCACCCTGAGGTTCCCGGATGTGCTGAATACGAATCTGACCTCAGATTCCGGGTTTGTTCTCATGAGGTCGTGTTATTCTCTAAGCAAACGGTTTATAAGCTGATAAGCATACCTCATCAAATCGACGGGGAATTGTCAAGTCCAACGATTTCAAGCCGGGCACAATTTTAGCCAATTCCTGTAAAAAGTCGTCGTTCAGTGTTTCTTCCGAAAGTCTCAGGTGCTGTACGTTTGGAGCCATTCTAATGAAAGCGAGAACAGCTTGAGGAGACCATGTCCGAAGTGTCAAATGTCGAAGGTGCCTGCCACAGCGCTCGAAAAATGGCTTGATCTAAACTTTTTGTTCTGTTACAAAACTGTACTATTGGGTCGTTATTATTATTCCAAATGGGTAGTCATTGCCGTCATTTGGCAATCAATTTAATCGCGGCGGAATCCAAACTTGAAACAAAGCCGAAATATGAAAAATGGTAATTTTTCCAATTTTTTGAATGACCATGATTTTTTTGAGCTCACTTTTCCTACCCAACTAGTGGGAAAATAGATTGTAAAGTGTTGTTCATTTTTTAAAAAGTGGCCATTTTTGGCAAAAAATGACATTATTTTGAAAATTACCATTTGGCGATTTAAAAAAACGAGCAATACTCTATTATCCCCGGCCCAGGAGAGTTGAACAGAATGAATACAAACGCCCAAAGTAGGGCAAAAAATAATTTGGCGCTAATTTGAAATACAATTTTTTGTCATCGTTTTCCATGGACAACCAAATCTTATCTGATTGAGAAATCCAAATTCAAATGGGCGCATAAGCTTTGTGCTGCATTCAAAGCAGCGTAGAGTAGAGCAAACGTAGGGAGCTAATCTTTTCTGTTCAACTCTCCTTGGCTGACGATAATATAAACTATTTTTCCACCAATGGGTAGAAAAAGTGGACTGAGAAAATTTATTGCCGTTCAAAAAATTGGCAAAATTATAATTTGCGATTAAATCGTTCCTGGAATGGAACTGTTTATATCGTACATAAAATGATTAGTGCCTATTAGAAAATCGGAAGGCCGATTTCAACATTTCGCCTTCCGATTTTCCAATAGGCAGTAGTGATAATTTTCTTAAGTAATTACTAACAAATAACTTGGAAATACATACCTCCATAAACCGTTTTTCTGGCCAATTGTGATATTTTAAGTTGTCAAAGACCTTATAATTTGCCCAGCTGAGATTCTTTCCCACATTTTGCCATTTTTTGCAAACCCGCTCAATTTTCAATCGCTCTTGTCGTGGAAGCTTCTCGAATATTTGCGCCTGGAATGAAGAGATTATAAGTACAAAAATTGTTTACAAAATGAACTACAGTATACCAGATGCGCAGCCGACAGATCATCGATGGTGATATTACTCTTCCAAAAATATTTTTCGGCAGTCTAAATTTTTATTCTTGACTTGCAGCTTAGATTCTCTTGAGAATATTCTTGTGGTACAGTCTAACTTCGTTTATCGGAAACGATTTATTTTGCCGATTTGTTTCTGATAACTGAATTTCCGATAACTGAGAAAAATTTATATGGAAAAGCTCTTTCCAAAAATGTTTTTCCGATAAACGAATTTTTAAACTTTTTGACTTATTTTTGCCTATTTTTGGACAAGCTTTGGCCAAATTTTGTAAAAATCGGCCAAAATTTGGTCCAAAATTTGCAAAATGTTGACAATTATTGCAAAAAAATTCAAATTCGGGCCAAAAATTTGAAATTTTTGGTGAAATTTTAGAGAAAATTGGCAAATTTTTCCTAAACACTCTTGACAAAAAGGGGTACCCTATTGTCATATTTTTTCCGAAATCGTTTCCGATAACTGTGTGTAATTTGTACGAAAAAGATCCGTTCCAGCCAAATCGTTTCCGATAACTGAATTTCCCGATAAATGAGGTTCCGATAAACGAAATTGGACTGTTTCACTTTCGGTATCACTTACCTGCTCCTCCACACCGTGCGCGGTACGACAATGCTTGAGCATAGCTTCTATTGTGGTCGAGAAATGCATTTCCAGCTTTGGATCGCAATAAACGCATTCAAACTTGTAATCTTTGAACTTGCTTGAGGCCATTGCTCAGATAACAATCTTTGAATTTTCTTCGCCCTCGATTACACGAAGCTAAATTTAGATATAGAACAGTTAAGATTAGGCTCAAATGTTGCAATTTATATGACGGCAGTAGAGAAAATGTTTCATGAAAACACCTTCACCTGTGAGTTGATATTACAGACAATGCATTTTTCAAACTTTAAAATTTGATGCGAATGCACAATGCCAACACTATTTTTGCATGGGCTTTGAGACATAGTATTGAAGAAAAAGTAACGCTTGGGACTGCCCAGGAACTTGGCCAGAACTTAGATATGGATCGATTAAATTTACATTCAACAGGTGCTAAACTCTGCGCAGGTGATAATCAGTGATTGGGACCAATTCGACTTTGAGTGACATAATTTGTGAAGAATAAATGAAGTGATTGACTATTAGATTCTCATAACTCAGAGTCCCAAGTGGGTATCCTTGAAATTGTCCACGGTTATATGAATCACAAGAAAATCGATAATGCAGAGAATATTTCCATACAAAGTTTTTATTAATCACAAAATTATGCAACACAAATGATCAAAAACAATTGAAGACGTCCATTCGTCGTATATGGCAGATTCATGATCCTGAGTTTGACAGCTATGACTCCCATTCTCTGAAATGATAAATCAAAAAATTGATTGATGCATAGTTTTAACGGTAATCACAGGGCAGTTAATTCGCTCGTTAGTGTTCGGATTCTTTCTCATAAAAAAGTTTTAGATCTAAGAGTTCTAGATCAATCTACTCTCAGATCTAAATTTAATGAAATTTGTCGTCACTTTTTTCCACCGCTTGACAGATCTTCAGATATAAGCGTTCCACACAGACTCCACCTGCACATTACATATAGGAAAATTACTATAGTCAAATTTTTTCCATATATCTAGGATTTAACTACTTTTTGAAAATAAGCTCCCCTAAGAATGCATTGGAAAATGGGTAACGGACACCCCGACAGCAGTGAACTACTAGTATAGAATTGTGTATGAATTGTACCTACATTAGTGTATTTTGCCAGAAATATAGAAAAATTCACGGCAAAAAAAGCGATGCAATATATGAGCAATTTTAATCAATTTTACCACTATTTGTTGACAATTAAACGTTTACACACTTTTTGCCCGATAACTTAACGACTTCATTGGAGTACCAATACAAGAACTATGATAATTTTTGAAAATTGGGAAGAATAGAGTCAATTTTCATTGAAAAATGTGAAAAATGCGTTACCGAATTGCTGCTACCAATGTGCAAAAATTATGTGAAAATAGCGCCGCAGGTGAAAATTTTTGAAATGGTAAGCTTATTTGGCAAAAATTTTGCTTAAAAATTTATAATTCATACTAATTAATAATAAATTTTACAGGCCTCCGCCATTGCCTGATAAAAATTTTTCAATAAATATTGAAAAATTTCAATCTAAAAATTTATTTCAATGATTTGCTATAGTCAATTTTTAAAGAGAGAGCCAATTTTTTCCAAAAAAAAAGCACCCCTAAAAATGCACTGGAAAATGGGTAACGGACACCCCGACAGCAGCGAAATAGTAGTATAGAATAGTGTATGAATTGTGCCTTCATTAGTGTATTTTGCCAGAAATATAGAAAAATTAAAAAAGCGCCGCAGGCAAAATTTTTTGAAAAAATTGGCTTTCTCTTTAAAAATTGACTAAAATTTCTCATTGAACTAAGTTATAAGATTGAAATTTTTCAATATTTATTGAAAAGGTCACAAATTTTTAGTTCAAATTTTTGAAAAAAAAATGAGACAAGCTACAAAGTTAAGCAGAAAGCAACGCTGCAGGCGTAAATTTGTTAAAATATTAACCTTGTTTGCCAAAAATTGACTTTGAAAAATGTTGTAAACCTTTCGAATTAAGATCTGGAAGTATAAATGCATCAAATTCTAAAAAGCTAAAACTGTATTACTGAAAAAGATAGAAAAGAATGAGTTTTAGCGAAATAAAATTAGTTTAATTTGGTAAAATAGTGAAATAGAACGGAAAAGTTAGAAAGAAAAATAGCGAATTTTCGAAAAATTTTTCGAAAATTTACTATGTATGCCAAAAATTGACATTGAAAATTTTGAATATTCTACGAAATTTTCAAAAATTTCCGCCTGCGGCGCTGACTGCATTCTTAGGGGTGCTTAATTTTTTGGCCTGCAACCGGCGCACCCCCCAAAAAACCGGTAACCGGATACCGGTTGGCGAAAAACGCCGGATACCGGATACCGATTAACCGGATACCGGTTGCAGCCCTGACGTACATGCTTATACTTCGCTTACAATGTCGGGTTGGAATGAGAGAGTGTGTCAAAGGAGGAGTCGTCCAACGCGGCCATACAAAGAAGAAGGGAATATCCAATTTTTTTTCACCCTTCTGAAACCTTAACTCCCGGTAATTACCGGTTTTACCAAGGTGACGGCGCGGCCCTGCTTGCAACGTTTCTTCCTTCGACCAAAGGAAGGAACGCGTTGCAACGCGGTGTTGAAATTTCAACGCCGCGTTGAAATGAGAGAGAGACGGCAGGCAATGTCTCTTTGAAGAGACGCCAGACGAAATACGCAGCGCGTTGCAACGCGCTATTGTAAGCGAAGTATTATAGGGACTTCAGGCTCCGCTTATAGAGCCTGAAGCTACTGTTTGCATATAGAAGTGACTAAAAAATTTTCTGAAATCCTTAGAAAGACTCAGATCTTTTTAAGACCACCCCACAATGTCATACACACAATGGCATACAGCACTACCTTTTCGTCCACGAAATTTCATGGACTTTATTACTTTACGTACGAAAACTTACGGTTTTCCAGCTCCGAGCCAACCAAGTCTCCACTTTTCACATACGGCGGAAGGTGAGATCTGATCCTTAAATCGAAGCCATTTGTACGGCGTCGTTATGTTCCCAGCCAACTTTTCCTTGTATTGAACTTCGACGATTGGATGAGTCATTGTAGTAAATGCACTTTGTTTCCTGTTCTCTTCGTCAATTTCGTCGACTGCTTGACATATTCTTGAATGGAAATCGAAGTTGATTGGGCCGAAATCCAAAGCGATGGATCTGATGCTCTAAAATTGAAAAATAAAAAATTCAGGTGAATTTTTCTGAATTTACATTTCTGAACATACCTTGCAGCAGCGAAGCAATTCAAGCAATATTCCAGGTTCGAGCGGAGCATTTCGCGACATTCGTGCGGTCCAATTGCGCTCCACTTTTATGTACTGAAATCATATAAAAGTTTCAAACAGAACTTTCAATAGTCTAATAATTCTTCCAAACCAAAAATGGAAACGAAATTTTACCTGAAGATTGCCTTTCGCAATCAATCGGTTGACCAATTCAGCGATTTGCTCGTTCGAGTTGGCAACCGAAATCTCCAAAGAGCACAAATTTGGGAGCGAAGCCAAGCGTAGAATAGCGGCATGTTGTTCTGCGCTGATGACGTAATCATTGTAATCGTATAAGTCCAAGTGTTCCAACTTGTTGCAATGTTTCATAATCGCTGAGATCGTCTAAAACAGGATTACTTTTTTGGTCACAGATTTGATACATTTTGATGTCATCCTCGTATGGGGTGGTCCAAACTTTGGACCACGATCCCTAATTCAAAGGAGAGTCAGCTTTTGGGATGGGCATAGAGCATATTTCAAATATTTTATATAATAGCCTAAATTGATTGCACGTGAAAAGCTAGAGGCTAGAGTTTATTTTAAGTCTAAACTTAAAGTTTAAGCTTGAATCCCATCAAAGTTATGGCCTGCTGTGTATTTCGGCCGGCAAGTGGGGTTTATAGTATAAACCCCACTTAGGATGGGGTATAAACTTTATACCCCATACTAAGTGGGTTGAGTAGGGTGTGTAATCAACAAACTGTAATTTCCATTTCATTCAAAATCCCGATCTCAAGTGCTCGCAATTCGGTCAGCTCTTTGAAAACGTATCCGATCTCGTAAGGAGGCTTCCAATCGATGGACAATCTCAAGTAAGTGAGGCTGAAACATAAGTCAAAATCAATGCTTGAAAAAACTACGGTGCTGTAACTACGGTACCTTTTGATTTGAGATAGAGCGTGGAGCAAATTATCTCCTTCGCAGAACAAGCCCAATCCTTTGAGATTCTTGCATCCTTCAGCGACCCAGGAAAGAATTTGAGCTGCATTGCGTACATAACGCAGGCCCAAGTATTTGAGATTGGAAGGAAATTGAACGAATGAGTATTGGTCGAATAGGGCACCAGCCTCTGATATGTTCAAGTATTCGAGGCCCGTCATGGTTTTGAAGCATTCAATTAAGCCGAGACTATAGTCGGTGACTTTCTAAAATTGACTGCTAATTTTCGATCGAAAATTTGTAAAAATTTATTAGAAAACCTCTTCGCCTGGAAGCCTAACTGTCAAGTCCAACGATTTCAAGCCGGGCACAATTCCAGCCAATTCCTTCCAAGATTCATCGTCCAGCTTAACTCGCCAAAATTTCATGTGCTGTACATTTGGAGCCATTTTAACGAAAGACAGCGCAGTTTGAGGAGACCATTTCCAAAGTATCAAATGCCGAATGTGGCGGCCACAGCGATCGAAAAATGGCTTGATCTATACTTTTTGTTCTATTACAAAAATATTAATCGAAGCCGAAATATGACAACTGGTAATTTTGCTAATTTTTTGAACGACCATGGTTTTTCTGAGCTCACTTTTGCTACTCAGCAAGTGAGAAAATAGGTTGTAAAGAGGAACCGGTCAAAATCACCCCGGTCATAATCCCCCTCCCCCATTTTCAAAAAATCGAATTTTTCTGCATCCATGCTCAAAAAATTCGATTTTTTGAAAAGTTTCAAAATTTTTCGGCGTTTAACGGTTTTAGGTGTTTTCGGGTGTGCTGATTTCGAATCTGCAATTAGTTTTTTCGTTACGTCTAAAAAACGGTCATTTTTGGGGGTATTATTCGCTCAAAAAGGCACTTTTTTAACAAAACCGGCCATTTCGCGACTTTCGTGTCAGGACCAGGTCAATTCTGACGTCAAATTCGGACTCCCCGCACCCGAATTAGGGGTACTACCAAAAATCACTTGATTGACACATTATTTTGATTGAAATATCCCGGGTGTCATAGAACTTTCCTTACAACCCAATAGTTAAATGTGTATAGTAATAAAGGTTGAAATAAATGGATGAAAAAAAAGAAAAAAGTCGGTGTCGGTCAACCAATGGGGTCGATCGACACCGACATTTTTACGTTTCGATGGGTGGACGGGGTGCACTGTAGTCAAATATTTTACAGAGAACTGGCCCAAACTGGTTGTAAAAAAATCCGAGCCAGTTCCAAAAGACGTACCTGCACAGGAAAATTTTAATCTTTTGGAACCGGCTTGTTTTTTTTTTACAACAGGGTCGGTCATGCATAGTAGAGTTTTTTCTATCAATCTCTAAGCAAACCTTGGAAAGACATACCTGCATAGCTCTTGCCTCTGGCCAATCCTTGTATTTATAGTTGTCGAACATCCTATAGTTTGCCCAACTGAAATTCTTTCCCACATGTTGCCAATTTTTGCACACCTGTTCTATTTTTAGTCGTTCTTGCCGTGGAAGCTTCTCGAAAATTTGTGTCTGAAATCAAAATATACTTTGTGAAAAGTGATAAAAAAATTCAAGACTTGCCAAATTTACAACCGGCAGATCGTTGATGTTGCCAGTAGCGTCCATCTGAAAGAGTAAGAGTATAAAAATATTTTCCAAAAAATTGTTTTGAGGTAATATATACGCGCATAACTTTTTTCTAGGCGTCTCATAAATATTATATATTATATATTCCTGGATGTGTTCAGAAATTTATCTTCCGGAAAAGATTCAAAATTTCGGGCTTTTTGTAAATTGTGTCATAGAAAAATAAATTCTCAACCAAAGCACAAATTATTCACCTGTCAATTGATATTGCAGCCAAAAATTTTTCAAACATGGAAATGATGCGAACACACAATGCCAAATATAGCACTACATTTGAATGTGCATTAAGACATTACGCTTTCAGGATTTTTATACAAACCTTGTTATAGTAATTTTGTAACAGGGCCGATTTAAATCAATCAAATCCATTTTGAAAATGAGCTGTTTTTAGTGCGTTTCAACAAAAAAGCGCAAAACATGGAACCGAAAAAAAAGTTCAAAACACAAAATATCAAAATACGCATTTTTTGCAATCGTTTTCATTGTCAAGATTCTTGTCGCTTTCTTGTGACGACTGCTTCTCTTGTCATCTGACGCAAAGATGATAAGTTCTCGTGAGTTTAGTCTGCCGAACAAGTTTGTCCTCGGGGCAAAATTAGAAAAATAAATTAAACGAACAAAATATAATGTAAATTAGCCATTACCTCGTATCATTCCCGGTATCAGCTGAGCGTTGCGATCGAATATAGTGAAAAATTTGGGAGTTATACACTTGTCCACCTCGAAATGTGGGCACTTGTCCCACTCCAAACAAGGCTTGAGCTTAGGCTTAACCCTTCATTGCCGAGTGTATGGATTTCCATACATTATCGAATTTATCTCTCTTTCATAAAAAGAAAAGAAACGAATGAGTGTTTATTACACAAAGAAATAGAGCCATGTTGTTTTTCACAAAGACAGCCCATCTAAAATAAAGCTAATGGTAACGCAGACATTCTGCCTTTTTTCTATGGCTCCGGCAATGAAGGGTTAAGCTAATGCTTAGCCTTAAGTTTAAGCTTAAACCATTTAGGCTTAGGATTAGGCTTAAGGGGACTGGTATTTGGCCGAACAAGCAATTAGGCTTAAGCATATGAGGGACAACAGTCCACTTTTCGAGGAGGACAAGTGTGGACTCGAACAATTTGCACGACAATAATGTAGATCTCTCTGGCAAGCAGCCATTCTTTTTTTAATATACAGTCAAAGCCGCGACCTAGCATAAGCTAGTAATTCTATTAAAGTGCTTTGAAAGTTTTTTCTGAGATTTTACCGGGACGTCAGGTCCGGCCTATAGCCTCTGTTTCCTGAGTCAAACTCAGCAAGCCTGTCTTTCGACGCTATCGAGGGGGCTCAAAGCTCTTCTGTGTTCCCCTGGTACATAACCAGTATCCATTTTTAGCGACCCACGGACAGGGATGAGATTTTGGACCTAACACAAAGGAAAATAGGACTTTCTGAGGTCTAATTAAACCTAACAAAGAACCAAATAAACCTGCTGGTCGGTCTTTTCAGAACGTCCCAACTTTGGTCGTTGTCTATCGTTGGACCTAAGTTAGGTCTTTTTTTTGATTGGACCTATTTTAGGTCGTTGAATGTGTTGTTGGAAGAGAGTGTTGTCTGTTCGTCTGCCTATTTCTTCGGACAATAGCGTCAAATTTGTACGCACACGCTGACTTGAGTAAGAAATAGGCAGACGACCAGACAACACTCTCTTCCAACAACACATTCAACGACCTAAAATAGGTCCAACGATATACAACGACCAAAGTTGGGACGTTCTGAAAAGACCGACCAGCAGGTTTATTTGGTTCTTTCTAGGTTTAATTAGACCTCAGAAAGTCCTATTTTCCTTTGTGTTAGGACCAAAATCTCATCCCTGATCCCATCTACACCGATTATTGATTAGAGCCGCTTTTTATCGTGATGTGTTGAGAAAAAATGCAGTCATGTAGTTTTGTCTAATTTCATTTCCGCAAAACAAAAATATTTTAATTCTCGCTATCCAGCAACTCCGCTAAAAATTTCTATCCACGGAACCTTTAGAAAAACACTCATTTAAAACTATATAAACCGCTTCTTTTAGCCATTTATACTCATAAATGTATACTCAGGATCGCAATACTGACACTCAAATTCGTACTTTGAATCCATACGTTCCAATATTTCTCGTTGTTAGAGCCTTAATTGGAATTGTAGCAAAAATTAACGTGTAGCACGGAAGGGATAGGATCAGGACAGTTCGCCCCAGGTACAATTCGCCCCCTAGTAAATAAAAAGCATTCTATATTATTCAAAATGGTTCTAGACTGTTCTAGAAGCGTATAGAATGTTTTATAACTAACTGTCCGTGAGCTGAATTGTACCGGCGGGGGCGAACAGTCGCGTATTCTCACTTCAAGATAAGTAATATTTTATCATCTTATCAAAATTGATCGAAAATATTGTTTGATGCGATTGCAAAATGCCAACACTATAGACTATTTATTCGAATTTATCGCATGTATATTTGGACGCTATAATAATAATTCATACAGTCTAAACATTCTAAGCATTCTCAGGATTTTACTCCAATGTCAGAACTCAAAAGTTCAAGAGTAATATCCAAATTACATTGTTATCACAAAAGTTTATTTTGAAGTTGCCGTTTCATTTCTTTCCTCCAAACAGGAATCCACTGAGAGCTGCACCTGGCCCGTAAGTGTTTGCTGCATTCCCCAATCCAAATAAGCCGACTCCAAATGGCCCGTATCCGGATTCAGACGAGGTGCGACCAATTTTACCTGCAATGCACACCTACATGACGAATCATTTCGTTAAAGCTAGCCTTACAATCAGGGGATATCTGATGTGTGATGAAATTTCATCACACATCACGCCATTTTGTCACTTTATTTAAAACTAATGAAAATTTGATTGTCGCACTTCACCAAATTGATAGCGCAGACAATATTTCCATACAACATTTTTAGGCATCTCCCTTAGGCTTAGTTGGCACGCGTTGGAATTCGAAAAATTCTAAGTACCTTCAAGTGGATACCCACAAAATTGTCCACGATCATATAAATCACAAGAAAATCGATAAAGTTGAGAATATTTCCATACAAAGTTTTTATTAATCACAAAATTTGTTATGTCACACAAATGATCAAAACAATTGAAGACATCCATTCGTCGTATATGGCAGATTCATAATCCGGTATTTGACAGCTATGTCTCCCATTCTCTAAAATAAAACAATCAGAAAGTTGATTGACTCATAGTTTTAAGGGTAATCGCAGGTCTGCTGGATTGGCGTACGGATTCTTGGCGTACGATTAGCGTACGGATTTTTTCTTATAAAGAAGTGCTAGATCTAGGAGTTTGGCGGAAAGTTTAGCGTTTTGAATGCGTAGAAAGCATATACATGCTTATAGTGACTTCAGGCCCTGCCTATAGAGCCTGAAGCTACAGTTTGCATATATAAGTTACTATCTTTCGAAGATCCTGAGGAAGAAATTGATCTTTTTAAGACCCCCCCCCTCCACAATGACATACACACAAGGACATACGGCACTACCTTTTTGTACGAAATTTCATTGAATTTATTACTTTATATGAAAACTTACGGTTTTCCAGCTCCGAGCCAACCAAATTTCCACTTTTCGCATATGGTAGATGAGATCTGATCCTTAAATCGAAGCCATTTGTATGGCGTCGTTATGTTCCCAGCCATCTTTTCATTGTATTGAACCTCGACGATTGGATGAGTCATTGTAGTAAATGCACTTTGTTTCCTGTTCTCTTCGTCAATTTCGTCGATCGCTTGACAAATTTTCGAATGGAAATCGGAGTTTATTGGGCCGAAATCCAAAGCAATGCTTCGGATGCTCTAAAATTGAAGAAAATTAAGGTGGAATAATAATTAAAGTGGCATAATCATTTAGATCAATAGCTCCAATAAAAATTGGAGTTAAAGTACATACCTTGCTGCGGCGAAGAATCTCCAGCAGGACTTCAGGTTCGAGCGGATCATTCCGCAACTTTCCTGCGGCTTGCACTTTAAGGAACTGAAATCATATAAAAGTTTTAAACGCAATTTTGAATAGTCGGACATTTACAAATCAAAAATGAAAATTAAACTTTACCTGAAGATTGCCTTTCGTAATCAATCGATTGACCAATTCAGTTCTTTGTTCTTTCGAATATTTGTTTGGCCAAATCGCCAAAGAGCACAAATTTGGGAGCGAAGTCAAAGGTAGGATAGCGGCATACTTTTCTGCGCTGATGGTGCCACTGCGATTTTCAATTGTATATATGGTGTCACTGCGACAGTATATGTGCAAGTGTTCCAACTTGTTGCAATGTTTCATAATCGCTGAGATCATCTAAAACAGGATTACTTTTTAGTCACAGATTGGCTACATACAGGGCCCTGCCGTCATATGGGGAAATAGAGGAATTTCCCGGGGTACAGCTTTTGGAACAAGCTCCCCTAAGAATGCCTCAAAAATAAATTCACAAATAAACAAAAGGGCCCCCCTTTGTTTTTGAAAATTCCCCGGGGTCCAAAAATTCTCACCGCAGGGCACTGACTACATATCAAGTAGTCAGCTTTTGAGATGGGGAAAGAGCATATTTCGATATTCAAGACTCTAAGATTTAAGCATGGACAAAATGGCAGTCAAAGTTCAAGACTGAGCTGAGCTATGTCCAAAGCTAGACATCAACTTCAAGCTTCTTCTCTACTAAGTGGGATGAGTAGGATGTGTAATTAACGAACTGCAATTACCGTTTCATCCAAAGTGTTGACCTCGAGTGCTCGCAATTCGGTCAGCTCTTCGAAAACGTATCCGATCTCGTAAGGATGCTTCCAATCGAGCGACAATCTCAAGTAAGTAAGGCTGAAAAATAGGACAAAAAGAATGTTTGTATGCAAACATAAGCAAAAATAACTACGGTACCTTTTGATTTGAGATATAGCGTGGAGCAAATTTTCTTCTCCGTTGCAGCACATATACAATCCTTTGAGATCCTTGCATCCTTCGGTGACCCAGGAAAGAATTTGAGCGGGATTGCTTACATAATACAGACCCAAGTATTTGAGATTGGAAGGAAATTGCATGAATGAATGTCGACTGAACAGGGCATCTGGTTCGAATATGGTTAAATATTCGAGGCCCGTCATGGCTTTGAAGCATTCCATCAATCCGAGATAGACGGTGGATATCTAAAATTGACTGCTAACTTTTGTTTAAAAATCTGTAAAAATTTATAAGCAACCTCTACCAAATATTTACTGCTAACATCTGAAAATTTATCTTAAAAAAATTTTACCTCTTTGCATCGATAAGCCAACGATTTCAAGCCGGGCACAATTCCAGCCAATTCCGTCAAAGATTCATCGTCCAGCTTAACTAGTTCAAATCTCAGGTGCTGAACATTTGGAGCCGTTCTGATGAAAAACAGCACAGTTTGCGGAGACCATTTCTCAAGTGCCAAATGCCGAAGATGACGACCGCAGCGCTCGAAAAATGGCTTGATCTAAAATCGTTCACATTTTTGAAAGGTTTTTATAATCAGAGTGCATTCATCGGTCTTCGATAGGATTGTATGACCGGGTGTATGAAAACTAAGCCAGTTTCAAAAGATGTACCTGCTTAGTCAAAATTTTGCAATGCCGGTTCGGTTTTTCATACAACCGGCTCGCGCTCAATGAGCTTTGTCGGCCATGTATAGCAGTGTTTTTCCTAAGCAATTTATAGGCAAAATTTTTGGAAAGACATATACCTGCATGTCAAAGATACATACCTGCATAGCTCTTGTATCTGGCCAATCCTTGTATTTGTAGTTGTTGAAGACCTTGTAATTTGACCAACTGAAATTCTTTGCCACATGTTGCCAATTTTTGCACACCTTTTCGATTTTCAGCCGGTCTTTGCATGGAAGCTTCTCGAAGATTTGCGCCTGAAATCAAAATATAGTTTGTTAAAAGTGATCTAAAATTCAAGACTTGCCAAGTTTACAACTGGCAGTTGGTTGATGTTGCTAATAGCGTTCATCTGAAAGAATAAAAGTATAAAAAAATTAACCATAATTTTCAAATATTTTGATTTTATTTGCGCATCACTTTATCCTAGGCTTACCAGAAATATGAAAAATTTTGTGATAAAAAAAAGAATGTATAATATAGCGTTCATCTGAAAGAATAAAAGTATAAAAAAATTAACCAGAATTTTCACATATTTTTGAGATTATTTGCACATCACTTTATCCCAGGCATGCCTGAAATATTCCTGAATGTGTTCAGAAACAAAATTCTCTAAGAAAGTATAATAAAATAAATTATCATAGAAAACACAAATCTGATTAGTTAATAAAACGTGAATAGCATATTTTTTTTTATCAATTTGCACTTTATTAAAATAAAATGCAATTAAAGTATAATTTGTTAAAAGTGATCTAAAATTCAAGACTTGCCAAGCATTCAACCGGCAGTTGGTTGATGTTGCTAATGGCGTCCCTCTGAAAGAGTAAAAGTTTACAAATGTTTTCCAAAATAATAATAAATTCACATAGAAAACACAAATCGTTCATCTGTGAGTTGATATTACAGCCAATGTGTTTTTCAGACTAGCGCTTTAGGGTGATTAGAAGAAAGATAACAAAACGTGAATAGCATATTTTTTTTATCAATTTGCACTTTAAAACATATTGAGAATGTTCTATGAATTTGATAGCACTTACCTGCTCCTCCACATCGTGCGCGATACGACAGTGTCTGATCATAGCTTCTTTTGTGGTCGAGAAATACATTTCCAGCTTTGGATCGCAATAAACGCATTCAAATTTGTAATCTTTGAACTTGCTTGAGTTGAGACCCATTACGCAGATAACAATCTTTGAGTTTGAGAAATTTGATGAAAATATTGGAATTTAGACGTCACGATGGCAACCGAAAAAATATTTATCAGTGAGTTAATATTACGTTAATATAACGTTCATAGATAATTTACGGTTCAGGAATGTGTCCAAAAAATAAATTCTCATAGAAAACACAAATGATTCATCTGTGATTTGATATTACAGCCAATGCGTTTTTCAAACTTGAAAATCTGATGCGAAGGCACAATGCCAAATACAGCGCTATATTTGAATGAGCATTGAGACATTGCACTCTCAGCAGTGTCATAACAGGCCCATTTTATCTATCAAATCCATTATGAAACATGGAGTGTTTTTGAAAATGTGCGTTTTTACGAAAACTCGGAAAATATTAAACAACAGAAACGGGAATCCAGTGAAAAAGTTGCCATATCAGCTTTGGCAACAAATATCAAAACGTGCATTTTTTGTAATGCTCTTTTCCAATAGCGCTGAGATGTGTCTGTCAGTTTGTGAGTCTGTAACCCATATTTTAAACTGTGTCTGGAATAAAGTGATTGTGCCATTTAGTAGGGTTGGGGCTCAAAAGCATATGGAATTTTTCGCAGGGGGTTCCCCCAAGTATTTCGTGATTTATGAGTAAAGACCCCAAAAATATTTTTAAAATAAAAAAAATATTTAAAAAATATTTTGGACTTTTTTTAACTAAAATATTTTTAAAATATTTTTTTATTTAAAAAATATTTTGCATATTTTGGGAATTTTACTTATATTTTAGTAAATATTTTGGCATTTTTGGGCAACTTTCGTGATTTTTTTGCCAAAATATTCGCGGCGGCCTTCGGCCGCCGCGAAATTTTTTTTTGGCGGAGAAATTTTACCAAAAAATTTTGCCGAAAAAATTTTTTTACGAAATTTTTCAAAAAAAAATTTTTTTATTTTGCCGTTTTTTTCCAAAATTTGTTATATTTTGTTGAATTTTAGCTTTTAATTTAGTCTGAAGTAACAATGAAGGCTAAAAAAGCAGAATTAAAGTCTAGAATCGGCAAAAATAGCTATTTAAAAAAATATTTTTTTAAAATATTTTGCGATTTTTTTAAATATTTTAATTAATTAAAACCGGAATTTAAAAAAATATTTTTGGGGTCTTTATTTATGAGTCGTGTCACAATTGTTACATGACATCACGTGACCCAAAATTTTTTTATGGTAAGAGGGTTGGCACTCAAGGAATATTGTGCACTTCCTAGGGGAAATGACGATAGATTTTTCCCGAGATTGGAATTTTTGGAATTTTTGAAAACACCTTCACCTGTGAGGTGATATTACAGCCAACACATTTTTCAAACTTTAAAATTTGATGCGAATACACAATGCCAACACTATTTTTGAATGGGCTTTGAGACATAGTATTGAAGAAAAAGTAACGCTTGGGACTTACCACGGGACTTGGCCAGAACTTAGATATGGATCGAATAAATTTACATTCAAATGTTGCTAAACTCTGCGCAGGTGATAATCAGTGATTGGGACCAATTCGACTTTGAGTGACATAATTTGTGAAGAATAAATGAAGTGATTGACTGTTAGATTCTCATAACTCAGAGTCCCAAGTGGGTATCCACGAAATTGTCCACGATGATATAATCACATGAAAATCGATAATGCAGAGAATATTTCCATACAAAATTTTTATTCATCTTAAGATTTAATACGCAACATAAATGGCCAAAAAAACGAATGCGTCACATATGGCAGATTCAAAATCCTGAGTTTGACAGCTATGACTCCCATTCTCTGAAATGATAAATCAAAAAGTTGATTGATGCATAGTTTCATGGGTAATCACAGGGCAGTTAATTCGCTTGTTAGAGTTTGGATGAAACGTTTTTAGAAAACATTTAGAGGAGTTCTAGATCAATTGTCTCCGGAATCTCCCATTTTTGTGTGCTGATCTGTTGTTTGACTGCAGGAAATGGACGGGAAGATTAGCACGTTTTCTATGCTTAGAAAGCATGTACTTGCTTATGAGAGAGTGTGTCAAAGGAGGAGACGTCCAACGCGGCCATACAAAGAAGAAGGGAATATCCAACTTTTTTTCACCCTTCTGAAACCTTAACTCCTGGTAATTACCGGTTTACGAAGGTGATGGCGCGGCCCTGCTTGCAACGCTTCTTCCTTCGACCAAAGGAAGGAACGCGTTGCAACGCGGTGTTGTGAGAGAGAGACGGCATGTCTCTTTGAAGAGACGCCAGACGAAATACGCAGCGCGTTGCAACGCGCTATTGTAAGCGAAGTATTATAGGGACTTCAGGCTCCGCTTATAGAGCCTGAAGCTACAGTTTGCATATAGAAGTGACTAAAAAATTTTCTGAAATCCTTAGAAAGACTCAGATCTTTTTAAGACCTACATTTTTATACGAAATTTCATGGACTATGTATGCAACATAAATGATCAAAAAAATAAAGATGTCATTCGTCATATATGGCAGATTCAAACTCCGGTATTTGACAGCTATGACTCCCATTCTCTGAAATGATAAATCAAAAAGTTGATTGATGCATAGTTTCATGGGTAATCACAGGGCAGTTAATTCGCTCGTTAGTGTTCGGATTCTTTCTCATAAAGAAGTTTTAGATCTAAGAGTTCTAGATCAATCTACTCTCAGATCTCCCATTTTTGTGTGCTGATCTGTTGTTTGACTGCAGGAGACGGACGGTTTAGCGGGTAGTTTAGTACGTTTTCTATGCTTAGAGAGCACGTACATCAGGGCTGCAACCGGTCGGACAAAAAGCCGGGCCGGATACCGGATACCGGATAGTGCAAAAACACCGGATAACCGGATACCGATTAACCGGATACCGGATATTTGCCAATTTTCAATTTTTGGCGCCAAATTTGAAATTTTTTTCCAATTTTGGCGCTAATTTGCAGATAGTTTACCTAAATGCGTGCTTTTTGTTTCCTTTTTATTATAAATATGCGAAATTAGAATAAATGTTGTAAAACTCAAATATTTAGACATCTTTTAGCAACATTTTTAGCTATTTTATTACAAAATATGAGCAATTTTTTCTCTTTTATAGCGTTTGTGTACCAATTTTGCATTTTTACATCTTTTGGCCATTTTTTACAAAGTGCAAATTCCAATGATAATTGCAAACAGAGCTGCACGCAATCTTCTAGTCAAATTTTCTATGAAAAATGGGCGAGAATTTTAGAGAAGTTTGGTTTGTTCGCCAAGAAGTCAAAGAAAATATTTTAGAAATCGCTTTAGACCGGGCGCGGCTGAGCGAAAAATTTTGAAAATTCGAGAAATAAACGGCTTCGGAGATCCGTCATTTTTGCTCTAGCGGTTGAAAATAGGCGTTCAGAATTTTCAGCACCGAGTGCAGATGCACCCTGAATCCGAATCCGTCGTCACTTTTTTCCACCGCTTGACAGATCTTCAGATATAAGCGTTCCACACAGACTCCACCTGCACATTACATATAGGAAAATTACTATAGTCAAATTTTTTCCATATATCTAGGATTTAACTACTTTTTGAAAATAAGCTCCCCTAAGAATGCATTGGAAAATGGGTAACGGACACCCCGACAGCAGTGAACTACTAGTATAGAATTGTGTATGAATTGTACCTACATTAGTGTATTTTGCCAGAAATATAGAAAAATTCACGGCAAAAAAAGCGATGCAATATATGAGCAATTTTAATCAATTTTACCACTATTTGTTGACAATTAAACGTTTACACACTTTTTGCCCGATAACTTAACGACTTCATTGGAGTACCAATACAAGAACTATGATAATTTTTGAAAATTGGGAAGAATAGAGTCAATTTTCATTGAAAAATGTGAAAAATGCGTTACCGAATTGCTGCTACCAATGTGCAAAAATTATGTGAAAATAGCGCCGCAGGTGAAAATTTTTGAAATGGTAAGCTTATTTGGCAAAAATTTTGCTTAAAAATTTATAATTCATACTAATTAATAATAAATTTTACAGGCCTCCGCCATTGCCTGATAAAAATTTTTCAATAAATATTGAAAAATTTCAATCTAAAAATTTATTTCAATGATTTGCTATAGTCAATTTTTAAAGAGAGAGCCAATTTTTTCCAAAAAAAAAGCACCCCTAAAAATGCACTGGAAAATGGGTAACGGACACCCCGACAGCAGCGAAATAGTAGTATAGAATAGTGTATGAATTGTGCCTTCATTAGTGTATTTTGCCAGAAATATAGAAAAATTAAAAAAGCGCCGCAGGCAAAATTTTTTGAAAAAATTGGCTTTCTCTTTAAAAATTGACTAAAATTTCTCATTGAACTAAGTTATAAGATTGAAATTTTTCAATATTTATTGAAAAGGTCACAAATTTTTGAAAAAAAAATGAGACAAGCTACAAAGTTAAGCAGAAAGCAACGCTGCAGGCGTAAATTTGTTGAAATATTAAACTTGTTTGCCAAAAATTGACTTTGAAAAATGTTGTAAACCTTTCGAATTAAGATCTGGAAGTATAAATGCATCAAATTCTAAAAAGCTAAAACTGTATTACTGAAAAAGATAGAAAAGAATGAGTTTTAGCGAAATAAAATTAGTTTAATTTGGTAAAATAGTGAAATAGAACGGAAAAGTTAGAAAGAAAAATAGCGAATTTTCGAAAAATTTTTCGAAAATTTACTATGTATGCCAAAAATTGACATTGAAAATTTTGAATATTCTACGAAATTTTCAAAAATTTCCGCCTGCGGCGCTGACTGCATTCTTAGGGGTGCTTAATTTTTTGGCCTGCAACCGGCGCACCCCCCAAAAAACCGGTAACCGGATACCGGTTGGCGAAAAACGCCGGATACCGGATACCGATTAACCGGATACCGGTTGCAGCCCTGACGTACATGCTTATACTTCGCTTACAATGTCGCGTTGGAATGAGAGAGTGTGTCAAAGGAGGAGTCGTCCAACGTGGCCATACAAAGAAGAAGGAAATATCCAATTTTTTTTCACCCTTCTGAAACCTTAACTCCCGGTAATTACCGGTTTTACCAAGGTGACGGCGCGGCCCTGCTTGCAACGTTTCTTCCTTCGACCAAAGGAAGGAACGCGTTGCAACGCGGTGTTGAAATTTCAACGCCGCGTTGAAATGAGAGAGAGACGGCAGGCAATGTCTCTTTGAAGAGACGCCAGACGAAATACGCAGCGCGTTGCAACGCGCTATTGTAAGCGAAGTATTACAGGGACTTCAGGCTCCGCTTATAGAGCCTGAAGCTACAGTTTGCATATAGAAGTGACTAAAAAATTTTCTGAAATCCTTAGAAAGACTCAGATCTTTTTAAGACCACCCCACAATGTCATACACACAATGGCATACAGCACTACCTTTTCGTCCACGAAATTTCATACAATTTATTACTTTACGTACGAAAACTTACGGTTTTCCAGCTCCGAGCCAACCAAGTCTCCACTTTTCACATACGGCGGAAGGTGAGATCTGATCCTTAAATCGAAGCCATTTGTACGGCGTCGTTATGCTCCCAGCCAACTTTTCCTTGTATTGAACTTCGACGATTGGATGAGTCATTGTAGTAAATGCACTTTGTTTCCTGTTCTCTTCGTCAATTTCGTCGACTGCTTGACATATTCTTGAATGGAAATCGAAGTTGATTGGGCCGAAATCCAAAGCGATGGATCTGATGCTCTAAAATTGAAAAATAAAAAATTCAGGTGAATTTTTCTGAATTTACATTTCTGAACATACCTTGCAGCAGCGAAGCAATTCAAGCAATATTCCAGGTTCGAGCGGAGCATTTCGCGACATTCGTGCGGTCCACTTGCGCTCCACTTTTATGTACTGAAATCATATAAAAGTTTCAAACAGAACTTTCAATAGTCTAATAATTCTTCCAAACCAAAAATGGAAACGAAATTTTACCTGAAGATTGCCTTTCGCAATCAATCGGTTGACCAATTCAGCGATTTGCTCGTTCGAGTTGGCAACCGAAATCTCCAAAGAGCACAAATTTGGGAGCGAAGCCAAGCGTAGAATAGCGGCATGTTGTTCTGCGCTGATGACGTAATCATTGTAATCGTATAAGTCCAAGTGTTCCAACTTGTTGCAATGTTTCATAATCGCTGAGATCGTCTAAAACAGGATTACTTTTTTGGTCACAGATTTGATACATTTTGATGTCATCCTCGTATGGGGTGGTCCAAACTTTGGACCACGATCCCTAATTCAAAGGAGAGTCAGCTTTTGGGATGGACATAGAGCATATTTCAAATATTTTATATAACAGCCTAAATTGATTGCACGTGAAAAGCTAGAGGCTAGAGTTTATTTTAAGTCTAAACTTAAAGTTTAAGCTTGAATCCCATCAAAGTTATGGCCTGCTGTGTATTTCGGCCGGCAAGTGGGGTTTATAGTATAAACCCCACTTGCCGTATAGTAGTACTAGTATAAACCCCACTTAGTACGGGGTATAAACTTTATACCCATACTAAGTGGCATGAGCAGGATGTGTAATTAACAAACTGTAATTTCCATTTCATTCAAAATCCCGATCTCAAGTGCTCGCAATTCGGTCAGCTCTTTGAAAACGTATCCGATCTCGTAAGGAGGCTTCCAATCGATGGACAATCTCAAGTAAGTGAGGCTGAAACATAAGTCAAAATCAATGCTTGAAAAAACTACGGTGCTGTAACTACGTTACCTTTTGATTTGAGATAGGGCGTGGAGCAAATTATCATCTCCTTCGCAGAACAAGCCCAATCCTTTGAGATTCTTGCATCCTTCGGCGACCCAGGAAAGAATTTGAGCTGCATTGCGTACATAACGCAGGCCCAAGTATTTGAGATTGGAAGGAAATTGAACGAATGAGTATTGGTCGAATAGGGCACCAGCCTCTGATATGTTCAAGTATTCGAGGCCCGTCATGGCTTTGAAGCATTCAATCAATCCGAGACTATAGTCGGTGACTTTCTAAAATTGACTGCTAATTTTCGATCGAAAATTTGTAAAAATTTATTAGAAAACCTCTTCGCCTGGAAGCCTAACTGTCAAGTCCAACGATTTCAAGCCGGGCACAATTCCAGCCAATTCCTTCAAAGATTCATCGTCCAGCTTAACTCGCCAAAATCTCAGGTGCTGTACGTTTGGAGCCATTCTAATGAAAGACAGCACAGTTTGAGGAGACCATTTCTCAAGTGTCAAATGTCGAAGATGGCGGCCGCAGCGCTCGAAAAATGGCTTGATCTAAAATTTTTGTTCTATTACAAAAATATTAATCGAAGCCGAAATATGAAAACTGGTAATTTTGCCAATTTTTTGAATGACCATGGTTTTTCTGAGCTCACTTTTCCTACCCAGCAAGTGGGAAAATAGGTTGTAAAGAGGAACCGATCAAAATCACCCCGGTCATAATCCCCCCTCCCCCATTTTCAAAAAATCGAATTTTTCTGCATCCATGCTCAAAAAATTCGATTTTTTGAAAAGTTTCAAAATTTTTCGGCGTTTAACGGTTTTAGGTGTTTTCGGGTGCGCTGATTTCGAATCTGCAATTAGTTTTTTCGTTACGTCTAAAAAACGGTCATTTTTGGGGGTATTATTCGCTCAAAAAGGCACTTTTTTAACAAAACCGGCCATTTCGCGACTTTCGTGTCAGGACCAGGTCAATTCTGACGTCAAATTCGGACTCCCCGCACCCGAATTAGGGGTACTACCAAAAATCACTTGATTGACACATTATTTTGATTGAAATATCCCGGGTGTCATAGAACTTTCCTATTCTCAAAAAATTATAAAAAATTGCCAAAAAGCATAAAAATGCTCATTTTTTTCGCTGAATCAAAATATACTTTGTGAAAAGTGATAAAAAATTCAAGACTTGCCAAATTTACAACCGGCAGATCGTTGATGTTGCCAGTAGCGTCCATCTGAAAGAGTAAGAGTATAAAAATATTTTCCAAAAAATTGTTTTGAGGTAATATATACGCGCATAACTTTTTTCTAGGCGTCTCATAAATATTATATATTATATATTCCTGGATGTGTTCAGAAATTTATCTTCCGGAAAATGATTCAAAATTTGGAGATTTTTGGAGATTGTGTCATAGAAAAATAAATTCTCAACCAAAGCACAAATTATTCACCTGAGAATAGATATTGCAGCCAAAAATTTTTCAAACATGGAAATGATGCGAATACACAATGCCAAATATAGCACTACATTTGAATGTGCATTAAGACTTTCAGGATTTTTATACAAACCTTGTTATAGTAATTTTGTAACAGGGCCGATTTCAATCAAATCCATTTTGAAAATGAGCTGTTTTTAGTGCGTTTCAACAAAAAAGCGCAAAACATGGAACCGAAAAAAAGTTCAAAACACAAAATATCAAAACACGCATTTTTTGCAATCGTTTTCATTGTCAAGATTCTTGTCGCTTTCTTGTGACGACTGCTTCTCTTGTCATCTGACGCAAAGATGATAAGTTCTCGTGAGTTTAGTCTGCCGAACAAGTTTGTCCTCGGGGCAAAATTAGAAAAATAAATTAAATGAACAAAATATAAGGTAAATTAGACATCACCTCGTATCATTCCCGGTATCAGCTGAGCGTTGCGGTTGAATAGAGTGAACAATTTGGAACTTATACACTTGTCCACCTCGAAATGTGGGCACTTGTCCCACTCGAAACAAGGATTGAGCTTAGGCTTAACCCTTCATTGCCGAGTGTATGGATTTCCATACATTATCGATTTTATCTGTCTTCACAAAAAGAAAAGAAACGAATGAGTGTTTACTACACCGCCGTGGCGGCCATGTTGTTTTTCACAAAGTCAGCTCATCTAAAAGCAAGCTAATGGTAACGCAGACATTCTGCCTTTTGTCTATGGCTCCGGCAATGAAGGGTTAATTTTACATATTGCAGATAAAAATAGAAAATTTCAATCTTCTAAAACTTTTTATGCCGAGTAGAATAATTTTTCACTTTTTAAAATATTTTTCGCATTTCAGTTTAGTAAGACAATTCCATAGGACCACCCAGCGGCTACGCCGCATGGCGGCGCCCATGGCAATCCAGGATTTTCCGGAAGCCATAAATCCCGGTACTCGCAAATGTTCCCAGCGAGACCGGTACCAATCGTCTTGTCTCGCCGAGAGGAAGCGATTGACGTATCACACGCCCGGATCCGAGCCCCGACGCGTGATCTGTGACCTGGCCAAATCATCGGGAAACATCATTACCTGTTCTCTGTTCATACCGTAGTTTCTTCTGTATATTCTTCGATTTTTTCCAACCAGGTACCTTTACTGATTTCATTCTAAATATCTGGCTTTTACGAATTCCTTCTGAGAGTTCATCGCATATGTTCTTGATAGTGTCCCATAAGACACGCTCATCTTCTGCTGGATATGGGGGGACAATTCTTGAAATAAAGTCTAAAAATGACGTCCCAAGCATTTCTTTGTCCCATTGATTGATTGCTTTTTGGAAGAAGGTGTTTAGGTGCTTTGCGAGAACATACTTCGGAAGCAAGTCACCGGAGATCTGATCGGCAGTGACCTCCCACTCCTCATTCGCATTATTGTTTCGCACAGTGTAGAGACACTTTCCATTTGGATCCCGTCTATCGCTTACAATCATATCGAATTCATACGCTACGTGGGTTGGAATAATGTGGCAGATTTCCTGTGCCTTCATCCGATTGAGTTGTGCTTTGGTAATGCCCTTTACTAGTGATACGTTGTCCTCAATCAGATTTGTGACTATGCTGAGGTTAAAAATTTTTCCTTGATAACGGAGTTCATCTGCGCTCCATTGATATGATGAAAATTGATTGATATGATGAAACACGCAGACATTCTGCCGTTTTTCTATGGCTCCGGCAATGAAGGGTTAAGCTAATGCTTAGCCTTAAGTTTAAGCTTAAACCATTTAGGCTTAGGATTAGGCTTAAGGGGACTGGTATTTGGCCGAACAAGCAATTAGGCTTAAGCATATGAGGGACAACAGTCCACTTTTCGAGGAGGACAAGTGTGGACTCGAACAATTTGCACGACAATAATGTAGGTCTTTCTGGCAAGCAGCCATTCTTTTTTTAATATACAGTCAAAGCCGCGACCTAGCATAAGCTAGTAATTCTATTAAAGTGCTTTGAAAATTTTTTCTGAGATTTTACCGGGACGTCAGGTCCGGCCTATAGCCTCGCTACACAGTTCCCCTGCTTCCTGAGTCAAACTCAGCAAGCCTGTCTTTCGACGCTATCGAGGGGCTCAAAGCTCTACTGCGTTCCCCTGGTACATAACCAGTACCCATTTTTAGCGACCCACGGACAGGGATGAGATTTTGGTCCTAACACAAAGGAAAAGGAGGTCTTTCTGAGGTCTATATAAACCTACAAAGAACCAAATAAACATATTGGTCGGTCTTTGTCGAAAGACCTAACTTTGGGCGTTGTCTATCGTTGGACCTATTTTAGGTCGTTGAATGTGTTGTTGGAAGAGAGTGTTGTCTGTTCGTCTGCCTATTTCTTCAGACAATAGCGTCAAATTTGTACGCACACGCTGACTTGAGTAAGAAATAGGCAGACGAACAGACAACACTCTCTTCCAACAACACATTCAACGACCTAAAATATGTCCAACCATTGAAAACGACCGAACTTCGGTCCAAACACATTCAACGACCAAAGTTGGGACGTTCTGAAAAGGCCGACCAGCATTCATGTAAAAAGCGATATAAGTCAAATAATATACGTTACCGTGGTATCACCTTAACTTCAGAAATAACATTTTTAATAAATTTTAATCTTTCGGAACTAGCTCGATTTTTTCACAACAGGAGGCGATCTATATCAAGTGTATGATTCTTGTGACAAGAAATGTTTTTGTGTCTGTTTACACAGTGGTTTCACTCTCTCATCACAAGAAAATGAAAAGACTGACAAGAACAATGGTGCAGCAGAGAAAGCCATTGCTTCATACGCACAAAGAATAAACTGTACTTTCTGCAGTGTGAATCAATGGCTTTCTCTGCTGCACCATTGTTCTTGTCAGTCTTTTCATTTTCTTGTGATGAGAGAGTGAAAGAACTGTGTAAATAGATACAAAAACATTTCTTGTCACAAGAATCATACACTTGATATAGATCGGACCCAGCTCCGGGCCTGGTCCAATGTACATTAGGACTTTCAAGACTTGCCAAGTTTACAACTGGCAGTTCGTTGATGTTGCTAATGGTGTCCATCTGAAAGAGTAAGAGTATAAAAATATCAAAACGTGCATTTTTCATAGTCTTTTTAATCAGGTTTCCACCTCCTTTTGTCATGGGACCAAGATAACAAGTTCTTGGCATCAATTTTTTTTGAAAACCGAAACGGGCGAGAGGTCAGTCCAGTCAGGATGTGTTCCCTTTGATAATATTAGGTTGGCGACAAAGTTTAGACACTCGAGCCGGGGGTTTTAACCGGAAAATCTAGGGTCCGGAAATTTTGCCGATTTCACCTATATAGGGGTTTTTTGGTGCGGGGAATCCGAATTTAAGCTCAGATTTTAGTTGGTCCCGACACGAAAATATGGAAAACCTCTATTTTCTTCAAAAAATGGCCACTTTTGGTCAAAACGGCGAAAATGCCGACTACGAAAATGGGCGGAACTTTGAGAGTTCCATTAGCAAAGGAAAACAGTTCAAAGCGGAGAAGGAAATATGGATTGCGAAAGTGATCGGTGAACATTGGACTGTTCCCCGCAAGAAAAAATAGACAGGAAAAGCGGAAGAGCCCGCTTTACAAAACAGAAAGGCCAAAGCCTGTGAAAGCTTTGACCAGAAAAAAGGAAGACCAAAGTACAACAAGCACATTAAAATTAAGTTGTTAATTATACTTAATGATTGATTTTGGCGCTTTTCGCAGCTCCGCTCGCGACCCGCAGATTGGCTGGGCATTCTCCGGTAAAATCTTTGGAGCGGCTGCTCTTGAGGAATTGTTGTTCAATTACTATGAAATTGGTTAAAGGGTGTTATTATAAAACATTCCATGACCTTTAAACAATGTTGATATTTTATAACGGTGAATTTGAATGAATTCGAATGAATATTTTGCAAAACGAAGTAAAGAGCAATTTTTGAAAAAAATGTCCGAAAATGAAAATTTGCATATCATCTTTTATAGTAAGGACTGATTTTATGTCTACTTTTTGCGTTTTTCTCAGTTCCACTCCTTTTGGGACGCATAATATGTCAAAATACTCCCCTGGGAATTCTAAGAACGAATCCGGAAAAAAGTTTGCGCATTTCTCAAAAAGTGGCTTTTTGGCCAAAAATGTGCCAAGTTTCTGTGTTCCCCTCCGTTTCTGACCGGGGGATTTTGACCTAGTCTCGCCGAATTTCAATTCGAGAATTCCACACCTCGAGAACCTCACGTCGTGAGCGAAGCCCGACCGCAAGGATATGATGCATTTGAAGTGACTGATCGACGAGATGTCCTTTCAGAAGTTTAAGAATAGAAAACAAACGACCAGACAACATGCTTTCTTGTTACCTGGATGTGAGAGATAGAAAACAAGTTTGAAGTGATATCCTGAATGAACCTTGATCCAGCTTGTACAGAGAAACCTAGACATCTAAACTTAGGCTTGCACTTAAGTTTAGACTTGGCTTTAGGTTTAAGATCAGCTTTAAAAAATAAGCCGATAAGAAAATAATTCAAGTGTAGGGCTACTCTCAGAATCAGGTTCTCGAGAATCAGGTTGGTGTGGCAGGTAGCACCGATCAAATATGTATACAGTTTCTATCGCTATCTTGGCTACCGTAAAATGTCATTTCTTCATAGTCCATTTTCCTACCTGACCAATCGGAAAAAGCTATTCTGCTTTTTACACTTCCTCCCAAAGACCGATTTTAATTCATGAATGCCCCGAAAGGTATTCCGGAAAATGTGTTCTAGAAGCTGCTAGAACTCATTTTCTGGATTCTTCGAAAAATAAAGTACGCCTAATTGGCCCACCACAAATGTTTGCGGACCCTTTTCAGGTCCTAATCCACTCTTACCTAAACCGCAGTGTAAGTGTCACTCGCCGAAAAATTTTTTCCTCTCAGATCGGCCTGAAATTTGGTATACCCCCCTTTTAGGGTAGGTTTATGATGTGAAATTTTTTTTCAGACCCCTGCTTACACCAAAAGGGGGTAAACGACCCCCTTTACCCCCCCCCCAGGGGTAAAAAACGTAACTTTTCGAGTTCCCTCGATACAGGGACGCATGATAGCTCAAAATGCTCCCCTGGGAATTCTAAGAACGAATCCGCTGGAATTTTTTGGGGCTGATCCGAAAAAGTGGTTTTTTTGGCCAAAAAATGTCATTTTTCAGGTTTTTCTGGAAATGGCGAGAACTTTTCGAGTTCCAACTGTATGTGGGTGTGTCCAGGCTACGATCGTGGAACTGCTTAAAAATTAAAGTGCCGAAAGAAAACGAAGACGGAAAGGTACTGAACGTTGTGTACAAAGAAATATTGCAGTAAGCGATAATTAATAGTCGGAAAATCGGAAAAAGAACAAATAAATAAAAAACAAAAAAATGGGGGGGGGGGTCTGCAGATGTTTTAGCCGCACTGGTGAGCTGTAGACAGCGAAACCCTCTAAAGTAGTATATCGTCGAAAAACATAAATAAATACATGCTCACGTTGACGGCGAAAGCCTCGGGTTAGCTTCAGTGATTCCAAAAGTGATAGTGATAGTAATACCACTATCACTGGTTAAAGTGATAGTAATACCACTATCACTATCACCTATCACTGTGGTATTACTTAGACAAAGGAGAAGCAGCTCCTCGTTGCTGCAATCATAGAGATTTCTCTGCTGCGCGCTTTTATGTGCAGACATCAAAGAAATACTGTGTGCCTAATTGGTTTTCTATGGTGAAGGCAATCAGACAATTCTTTGCTAGTCTCACAAAGGGAAACAAAACTCTCTTTAGATGAAATGAAATATTTGGGTAGTATTACTGAAGTTATCGTGGTATTACAATAACTTCAGTAGTACCACTTTTATTATCGTGGTATCACATCATTTTGGAATCACTGGTTAGCTTCCCCATCTACAAAGGAAAGTTTCCGGAAATCTTTTTTGTTCTGATTTACGCTTAGGAACAACCCAACTCTGACCGCTGATGGCGGTGCGCGAAGCTATGAAGAACCCAATCTCCCGAACAACTCACGCTCCACCATTTTTACAAGTGATTGCGGCGAAGCCGCAATCACTTGTAAAACGTTCCATATTCGGGAGTCGCTCGTCCATAATAACGGCCCGATTATATGAATCACAATAAAATCGATAATGCTGAGAATATTTCCATACAACATTTTTATTAAAAATCATCACAAAATTTGTTATGCAACATAAATGATCAAAAACAATTGAAGACGTCCACTCGTCGTATATGGCAGATTCAAAATCCTGAGTTTGACAGCTATGACTCCCATTCTCTAAAATAAAACAATCAGAAAGTTAATTGACTCATAGTTTTAAGGGTAATCGCAGGTCTGCTGGATTGGCGTACGGATTCTTGGCGTACGATTAGCGTACGGATAAGCATATACATGCTTATAGTGACTTCAGGCCCTGCCTATAGAGCCTGAAGCTACAGTTTGCATATAACTTTAATTTCATCACACATCACGCCATTTTTTCACTTTATTTAAAACTAATGAAAATTTGATTGTCGCACTTCACCAAACCCTCCCATAAAAATCTTGTTGTCGAATCCAACTCAAACTCACTTCCATAGCCATAGGGCGACGTTCCATAAGATCCATATTCGGGAGTCGCTCGTCCATAATAACGGCCCGATTATATTAATCACATAAAAATCGATAATGCAGATATTTCCATACAAAGTTTTTATTAATCAGAAAATGCGTTATGCAACATAAATTGTCAAAAACAATTGCAGGCGTCCATTCGTCGTATATGGCAGATTCAAAATCCTGAGTTTGACAGCTATGACTCCCATTCTCTAAAATAAAACAATCAGAAAGTTGATTGACTCATAGATTGACTCATTTTGAATGCGTAGAAAGCATATACATTATGGCATATACACTAAAGCCACATTATGGCTGAGTAGGTTAAGCTTCGGCTTTCCAATCAGCAAGACCGGGTTCGATGCCCACTATGGCCCATGTGGGCAGTCCACTCAGCTGTGAATCCCTCGTCTGCACTGTATGTGCGGTGGGTCGGCGTAAATGAGTACTGGCCTAACCAGGGGAGCACTGAAAAGTGCCTTAGCGTTTTGAATGCGTAGAAAGCATATACTTGCTTATAGTGACTTCAGGCCCTGCCTAGAGAGCCTGAAGCTGCAGTTTGCATATATAAGTTACTATCTTTCGAAGATCCTGAGGAAGAAATTGATCTTTTTAAGACCACCCCCCTCCACAATGACATACACACAAGGACATACGGCACTACCTTTTTGTACGAAATTTCATTGAATTTATTACTTTATATATGAAAACTTACGGTTTTCCAGCTCCGAGCCAACCAAATTTCCACTTTTCACATATGGTAGAAGGTGAGATCTGATCCTTAAATCTCAACCATTTGTATGGCGTCGTTATGTTCCCAGCCAGGTCTTTATTGTATTGCACTTCGACGATTGGATGGGTCATTCCGTTAATTCCAGTAAATTCGCCTTGTTTCCTGTTCTCTTCGTCAATTTCGTCGACTGCTTGACAAATTTTGGAATAAAAATCGGAGTTTATTGGGCCGAAATCCAAATCAATGCTTCGGATGCTCTAAAATTGAAGAAAATTAAGGTGGAAATCGGAAAACTATTTCCCAAATTCTACTTACTTTTTATATGCTGTTTAGTCTAATTACTTTTTGGCCAAAATATATTGAAAATGTATGAAAGTGGACAATGTGGATAAAGTCCCCTGCCGGAAGAACAAAGATTAGGATTAGAGTCGAATAGCGCAAAAAATCCATGAACACTATGACATTGTTTGCATTCCATTTTAAGTAGAGCATAATCATTTAGATCAATAGCTCCAATAAAAATTGGAGTTAAAGTACGTACCTTGCAGCGGCGAAGAATCTCCAGCAGGACTTCAGGTTCGAGCGGAGCTTGTGTGTACATTTTTATGTACTGAAACCATATAAGTTTTTAAAATTTTTTGAATAGTCTAGTAATTTTTAAAAATCTAACTTTACCTGAAGGTTGCCTTTCGCAATCAATCGATTGACCAATTCAGTTCTTTGTTCTTTCGAATAATTGTATACCGAAATCACGAAAGAGCACAAATTTGGGAGCGAAGTCAAGCGTAGGATAGCGGCATACTTTTCTGCGCTGATGACGTAACTATAGTCGTATATGGCCAAGTGTTCCAACTTGTTGCAATGTTTCATAATCGCTGAGATCGTCTAAAACAAGATTACTTTTTAGTCACAGATTGGCTACATACAGGGCCCTGCCGTCATATGGGGAAATAGGGGAATTTCCCGGGGTCCAGCTTTTGGAACAAGCTCCCCTAAGAATGCCTCAAAAATAAATTCACAAAAAAACAAAAGGGTCCCCCTTTTGTTTTTGAAAATTCCCCGGGGTTCAAAAATTCTCACCGCAGGGCACTGACTACATATCAAGTAGTCAGCTTTTGAGATGGGGGAAAGAGCATATTTCGATATTCAAGACTCTAAGCTTTAAGCATAGACTAAGGCAGTCAAAGTTCAAGGCTGAGCTGAGTAATGTCCAAAGCTAGTCATCAATTCAAGTTGCTTCTCTACTAAGTGACATGAGTGGGATGTGTAATTAACAAACTGCACTTACCGTTTCATCCAAAGTGGCGACCTCGAGTGCTCGCAATTCGGTCAGCTCCTCGAATACGTATCCGCTCCAATCGAGAGACATTGCCAAGTAAGTGAGGCTGAAACATAAGGAAAAATCAATGTTTGCAAAAATAACTACGGTACCTTTTGATTTGAGATATAGCGTGGAACAAATTTTCATCTATGTTGCAGCGCAAGTACAAGCACAATCCTTTGAGATCCTTGCATCCTTCGGCGACCCAGGATAGAATTTGAGCGGCATTGCTTACATAACACAGATGCAAGTATTTGAGATTGGAAGGAAATTGGACGAATGAGTGTGAACCGAACAAGGCACCTTCTTCGGATATGGATAAATACTCGAGACCCGACATGGCTTTGAAGCATTCCATCAAGCCGAGACTATAGTCGGTGACTCTGATTATGATCTAAAGTTTGCTGCTAAAATTGAGTGCTAATTTTCGATCGAAAATTTGTAAAAATTTATAAGCAAACCTCTTCAGCAGATTCAAAAGCGATGCAATCATCGAAAGCCAACGATTTCAAGCCGGGCACAATTCCAGCCAATTCCTTCAAAGATTCATCGTCCAGATTAACATGGCAAAATCTCAGGTGCTGTACATTTGGAGCCATTTTAACGAAAGACAGCGCAGTTTGAGGAGACCATTTCCGAAGTGTCAAATGTCGAAGGTGGCGGCCGCAGCGCTCGAAAAATGGCTTGATCTAAAGTGTTTACGTTTTTGAAAAGATTTTATAATCAGAGTGCATTCATCGATCTTCGATAGGATTGTATGACCGGGTGTATGAAAAGAAATGTAAGGATTGTATGTATTGATGTATTGGAAAGACATATACCTGCATGTCAAAGATACATACCTGCATAACTCTTGCCTCTGGCCAACCCTCGTATTCAGAGTTGTTGAAGATCCGATAGTTTCCCCAACTGAAATTCTTTGCCACATGTTGCCAATTTTTGCACACCTGTTCGATTTTCAGCCGGTCTTTCCATGGAAGCTTCTCGAAGATTTGCGCCTGAAATCAAAATATAGTTTGTTAAAAGTGATCTAAAATTCAAGACTTGCCAAGTTTACAACTGGCAGTTCGTTGATGTTGCCAATAGCGTCCATCTGAAAGAGTAAAAGTTAAAGACTATTTTCCAAAATAATATTTTCAGGTAACATATTCGCGCATCACCCTCTGAAAGAATAAAAGTATAAAAAAATTAACCAGAATTTTCAAATATTTTTGAGTTTATTTGCGCATCACTTTATCCTAGGCTTACCAGAAATATTCCTGAATGTTTTCAGAAATGTGTTCAGAAACAAAATTCTCTAAGAAAGTATAACGAAATAAATTCTCATAGAAAACACAAATCTGATTAGTTAATAAAACGTGAATAGCATTTTTTTATCAATTTGCACTTTATTAAAATAAAATGCAATTAAAGTATAGTTTGTTAAAAGTGATCTAAAATTCAAGACTTACCAAGCATTCAACCGGCAGTTGGTTGATGTTGCTAATGGCGTCCATCTGGAAGAATAAAAGTTAAAAATATCTGCTAAAAATTAGAAACGTTAATAGATAATTTACGGTTCAGGAATGTGTCCAAAAAATAAATTCTCATGGAAAATGCTAATCATTCACCTGGGAGTTGATATTACAGCCAATGTGTTTTTCAGACTAGAAAATTTAATGCGAATACACAATGCCAAACATAGCACAACATTTGAACGTGCATTAAGACATTGCACTTTCAGTATTTTTTATAACAGGGCCAATTTTATTCAATCAAATCCGTTATTATAAATTTTGCCTCGGGGTAAAATTAGAGAAATAAACAAGAGAAGAAACCCGCAGCTACGCCGCGGAGCACGCCCTGGGCCAAATCCGAGATTTTCCAGATTTCCAGAAGCCATAATCACGGAACTCGGCATCTTTGTCGGCGAGACCGGTACCAATCGTCTTGGCTCGCCGAGAGGAAGCGATTGAGCTATCACACTCCCGGATCCGAGCGGCGACGCGGAAGTTAGCCCTGGGCCAAATCCATGATTTTCCGGAAGCCATAAATCCCGGAAATGTCGAATTAGATGACGATTCTATTGCAGGGAATCAGGCCGCTTTCAGGAAAGTGATCAAAATGATCGCTTCCGTTATTGGAATAACTGTCAGAAAATTACATAGTGCGTGTCAACTTTGGAAAATTAGGTTATGATACTGCTGTTTTTGTTCAAATTATTGAGGTTTGCTTGTAGCTTTATGGGACCTAACGCCATTCCTGGCCAACTCATCAAAATTTCCATAAAAATTCGATCAGAGATCTGCAGAGATATCCACGAAAATTCTCCTCCTTCCCAGGAAAAAGATTAAACTAATCCTGATTAAGCCGGAGCAAAAATTTTGCAACAAAATATGATCAAGGAAGTTTCAAAGTTGAAATGAACGAGCTTCGATAAATCGTACTCGATCAGGCTAATCCAGGCGTAATCCCAATTCCATTCGGTCAAAAAGGTAGGAGAGAAATCGCCAGCAATCAGAGAGGAAGCGTTCCGCAAAGGCGAGAAACCTAATCTTGGACGGCCCGTTAATCGATTTGCTCGGAGATTAGAGTGCAAAAAACACTTCCGAGGAGCATTTCACCGTGTAAATTGTGCTCAATCCTTCGATCAAAAGTCCTAAAAGGCTTACCTTTTCTCTCCCGATTGTTTTTCTGGATTCAAGCTCCGTTTAAATGAAAAAGCGAAGAACCAGGAAGTGGAATTCCGCTTCATTCGATCAAAATACTTTCACTTTGATCGAAACTTTCATCTGATCAAAGTTTGGGGTTGAAACTTGTCAGTTTCTGGATCTTGTCAATCTTCATTCAAAGATCCAGGAAGGATCCTTGTCAGTTCAAATCAATCACTTTCTCCAAAGTTTATAACGGGTAATTGTCGACAAGATGTATTCGGCGTCAATACCTGGCAGCGTCAACCTATGTTCTCGCTTTGGTATGAATTTTCTCGAGCTGCTTATTAAAATTTGTATTCTAAGTGTAAGGAAAAGAAGAAGACAGAAAATTTTTTTTGGGTTTCTGCAAATTTTTAGCTAAGCAACAAGAAAATTTTTGGGGATTGTGAAAATCCATAACCTTTTATGTTCTACTTCGATAGGAGAAAAAAAAGAAGTAAATTTTTAACTTCTGTCTGGTCCGTTTCCTGGATATGCCTCAGGAGAAAAATAGTCACCAAGCCACTTCCAAAGTCGTGGAATGTCGTTTCCTTTTGATTATGTAATATATTTTTAGCGCTTTTATGGATCCTGGTAATTCTTATCAGGATGAACTCTGTCAGCAGCCACGTACCTCCCTCCACGGAAATCGACTTGACCTTTGGCGGAAAAGTGCAGAACATTCCAATGAAGAAAGAAGCTGGCATGCACATGATTCAGCACTGGGTGGATACCATGCTCAGCAGTTTTATGGCAGCTTTTGCGGAGCGCAGGTCAGAAAATGTACTTTGGGCCAAAAAAGGACAATAAATTTTTGGCATTGAACTCAGTTTTGAAACAAATGCCGCGCTAATAGGGCATTTTTGCTATTGTCAATATTCCATGACGGATCCTCACGTGAGCTCACGTCAAGTACCGTATTCCCACTAATATACCTCCCTTATAATAGAATCCCCCCACCCTCTAATTGAGCTCCACTAGAGGAAGAGAAATAGTATGTAAAAATGAGAGGTTAGAGAAAATTTTGCCAAAATTTGGTATACTGTCTTTCTTTGTAACAACTATTCTTGACGAAAAACAATTTCAGGATAAAGAACCTACCGGCCAACATTGTCGACGAATTCGGAGAATGCAACAAAAAGGCCACAAACATTCCTCGACATGCCCGTTGTGTATCGAAACTGCTCAAGAACCAGTTCAAAGGTCAAAAGACTAACAAGAATCAAACCAAAACTATAATTGTACCGAATCAATCGAAAAAAGCAAAAGCCACTTCAGCGCTGTTGGAAAAGTACCAAAAGCGAGCTCAAAGATCAAAGACCAAGGCCTCAGGCAAAATGCTTCCGGAAATGAAAAGGGCAAAGAGAGAAGATAAGATCAGGGACAATGGCTTGGCTATCACTAACAGCAATGGATATGAGCTAAAGTCGACAAGAGGTCAAATGACTCCGTTAGGTGGAGTTGCGCAGATGTTGCTTAAGGCAGTCTTGGCTGCAAAGAACAAAACTCATGCGACGCCGTAAGATTTTGGGGAATGCGTCTGAAAACTTAGTTCTATTACTAGCTGTGCACGTCACCGCTAGTCTAAAAAGTATCGCGGCGGCCAGCGCCGAAAAAAATTTGTCTAAAAAATTTTGTCTAAATTTTGTCTAAATTCATTGAAAACTTCTATCAGCACATCAATCCGACAGAAAAAAAAAACAATTTCACCCGCAGGGATCCGAACCTGGGTCGGCTGACTACTATGCTAACCACTTAACACTGCGCCACAGAGGCAAGGTCAGTGGACAGGCTTCGCACACTGGCAGTAACATGCGTATAGGGCGAGAAACACCGTTTGAATTCGCGGGTTGTTAGGGCAGGCGCAGTAGTGGAGTAGCGTGCCTTGGCATGCAGCCCAGGGGCCGATCCTTATCAAGTGCTCAGATGCTCAGATCTGAGCATTCTCTAAGCGAAAAATGTCTGGCTTTTCACAATTGCACAACGCGTCACTATTTTCTCTCTCACATCTCTCTTCTTATTTTGTGTTAGACACAGAATGCTCAGAAAATGAAAATGCTTTGTTAATTTCCTCAGACGTATTTTCGTCTGAGCATATGCTCAGACGATTTTCCAAAATTTATAAGAGAAACATTTAAGTTCCTCACGTTGGGTAATTAAACCGAACACTCGTTGCTAGACGTCCGCCCTTTTTGTTGTTACTGGGTCGATTTGGTGCTATTGTGCGGCGCACCAAAAAGACTATTGCAGAACGAGAGCGCAGAGAAGATATGTGTCTGCCCGGTTATTTCCCGCTGCCGCTTCCTTTCCTTTCTTTTCCTTTCTAATCAGACAGACAAACACTTTGAGAGAGAGCACGCTATTTATGAGAGAGCCAGACATTTTTTGGTTAGAGATTCTGAGCATCTGAGCACTTGATAAGGATCGGCCCCAGGAGGTTTTATAAGGCCTTTCGAGACAATATGATGGGACCTCTTAAGAGTAAATCGTCCCTGCTGAACCCAAATCCGGGATCAGATTTGAACTTTGATAGTTAATTTTTGAACTTTTCTTTTTAAATTATGGATTTTTCCAGGATTTAAAAAGAAATGATCAAAAATTAAAGATCAAAATTCAAATTTGATTACGGATTTGGGTTCAGCGGCTTCGATTTACTCTATGCAAAACTCCTAGAAGTTTCCATAAGTGTTTGGAACGAGAAGGTAGCCAAGACTCGGCACTACAGCCTAGTACCAAACATTCTAGAAACTTCTAGAAGTTTTCATTTTTAAAATAAATGCCGCCGACCGATATTAGATTTGAAAATTGGAGATTTGCACTTTGAAGAGATTACCGTCCTCTTCCGAAATCAGTCTGAAATGGCTTAACTTATCCTTAAAGTTATCAGGGATTATAAGGTCATTTACCTTTTTACAAACATGACTATCCTTAATTTTCAGTTGGAAAGAGACAATCGGCAAAATCAGCCAAAATGCCAAGGAGCGAAAAGAGAAACGTAAATGGCTGGAGGGCGAGAGCAGTATAGAGGATATGGATCAGCTGGTGTTCCGCGGCATGCGTCAAAAGGGAATCGTCAATGACGATGTAAGACTCTAACATTGAAGTGAGGAAAATGCCTTGGAGAAGCCTTAAAAGCCCGCAGGCTGATTTTCAGTCCAGCGAACAAAATTTTGATTCCGGCGAAACTTAACACAAAAACTGAAGAAAAATTTAAAAAGTTCCTTAGAAATGCCAATGTGAATTGTTATTATTTTTTTCTTTCAAGTTGCCCTCTGTGTTCAATGATCCCGCTAAACTGAAACAATGGATTTCAAAGAAGAAAAACTCGACCAAATGTAAAGAGCCGATGGAAAAACTGCTTGCACTGCTTCGACAAGGACTCAAACTTGGCTACACAATAGCCGGCAAAAACACCACAGATTTTGATGACAAGACGTTAAAGGTATGTCGAAGGAAGATATTCTTATATTTTCCTGATTCATCTTTAACTAAAAGTCGGATTTACCTTTCAGATTGTATCTCCAAGGTTTTTGAGTGTCGTTCCGGAAGAAGACCAATCCAAGAATGAGACTGTAAGTTGTGATTGATAAGGCCAAGGTGACCCAACGTATTGGGTTTTATAACAGTGACAAAAAGGAATTCGACTTGTGTGGTATATTGCAGACCACACAAGTTGAATTTGCTCGAGGCAAAGTTTCCTGGGCATTTTGTGAAAATCGACTGAAAGTTGATCCAAGGAAATTTTTATTAGAATCTATCCCAGATTCGGGATTGAATAGACGATGGAATGCTTCCCTTTAACTTCGCATGTTGCTATATTAGTTCAAAAATTTCAGGTAGATTTCCTGTCACCATCCTTATTTGCCTTGCACAACAAAGGAAACGACGTCGAGCAGGCGGCAAGTTTGCCCAATCTCATGCGAAACTTTAGCGTCGGAGATCAAGATAAGTGGATGGATTTGATTATGGAAGCCGCTGGCGTGGTCGAGCAGGTCGAAAAATTGGATACGGTAATACAGATTAACTTTTCCCGCAAATTTTGAAACCGTGAAATTTTTCAGGATTACAAGAAAGCTGAGGACATGGACGAGTACCGGAAAAGATACGAAAAAGAGTTCCGTGCAAAGGACGGCACTCCGTTGTATTTCACACCCGAGAATATAACCAAATTCGGGAATTTCGAACAGCGAAAAATTGACACTCACGTGAATTTGAGCAAAAGTCTTAGCAAAGAACAGGTACTGTAGAGTTTTTTCTTTAAAACCGATAGATTTAGATGTAGGGATACATTAGCCACACAAGTCTAAAGATTACGCCTAATGCCTCGGATATTGTAAGGGGATAAAAGCCTTGGGATCATTGTTCAATGTTTAATTTTGACCTGAGTTATATTATGTTTAAACCTTTTCAGGAGTGAAGTGACTAATCGAATTTTTCAGTTATATTACTTTTTTTGGATTTGTGGCTCCAATGCCGCCTTCAGTTTCAACTAAAAGTGCATTCTTCCAGATCACAGAAATGAACCGCACCGGTGAAAAGCTTGAAATTATATCAGGGCCCAATACCCCCTGAGGTGTCCCTCGAACACCAAACAATGTGTTGTTCTCATTCTGTAGTAAACAAAATATCGGATTTAGTTCTTTTTCCTGCGTTTATTTATACCAGAAACAAAGTTATTTTCAAGTTGATTCACATAAAAGTGCATTCTTTCAGGTCAAAGAAATGAACCGCACCTTTTCTGGGAAAATGATTCGGTGAAAAGCTCGAAATTTTATCATGACCCAATACCCCCGAATGTATCCCTCTGACGCCAACGAATGGATTGTTCTCATGCTGTAGTAAACAAAATATTGGGTTTCATTCTTTTTATAACTGCGCTTACCTAACTATGAACCAGGAGTCCATTAAAAAATCATTTTCCAATATGATACACCTAAAAGTGCATTCTTCCAGATCAAAGAAATGAACCGCACCGGCTATGTCCTGATGACGCCTGCCCAAATGAATGTTCTATACGGCGCTCACTCCCCATACAATAACAGCGATGCCCTCCGACGTTTCCAGCACGTCAATAGCAGTAACTTGGAGACACTCATGGAAAGAGACGTTCACCGCGCGGCAGCGCTAAAGTCATTCAAAATCCGGCAAAGAGACATTGTGTTGTCGCCGATCTCTTTCACGACAATCTCGCTGACGTTGACAGTTAGCCAGGGCATTATACTCTCGCCTGTCATATTTTCGGCTCTCATTTTGGCACCGGCGGTCTTGGGTAGGATATACTCATCGATATTTTGAGACAAAAATGCGAGACCACTTTTGTTTAGGCCCGGTAGTACTGTCACCTGTCATTTTTACACCTGTCATTCTATCGCCAAGAGCGCTATCGGTAAGTTTTACGGCCAAATTTTAGCTCTGGAAACTTTTTTGGAATGTTTCAATGTATGAAAGCCAATTTTGTTTCAGCCGGTTATTCTCTCACCTTTTGCATTTGTTCCCTTTGTATTGTCGCCGCTGGCGCTCTATCCGATTGTGTTGTCGCCCGGAATATTTATCCCCATCATCCTCAGTCCTATGGTTCTTGCGCCGTTTATTCTTTCGCCTGTGGCCTTCACACCGGTGAGTGATTTTTCTTTGTTTGGCCTTTTTAACAAGTGCCCATGTGGGCTATTCTAAAAGAGCGTTTCTGAATAAAAACCGCAAAGCAATAAAATTTAAAAAAATTAATCGGAATCTAGAGATAAAGTTGACACAGAGACAGTAACATCAGATTTATGGCAAATATAGTGAAATGACTTACACTTTTCACCAAGGGATACATCAGTGGCTATTGCCCCGCCGCTTTTGTCCAAACTTAAGTTTTGGACCAAACCTAAACAGTGTGTCCGGGTTAATACCCCCTGAAGTATCACTTGGTTTTGGCAGACGCGCCAGGCCAATACCCCCGGATGTATCCCTTGGTGAGCAGGTAAGAGGTATGCTCGTAAGAAATGAGTCAATTTGAATTGCACTCTTCACCAAGGGATACATCAGGGGGTATTGCCTTGGCGCTTCTGCCTAAACCAAGTGATAGATCAGGAGCTATTAGCCCGAACACACTGTTAAATCTGCTTAGTCCAAAACGTAACAGTCGATTGTCTAATTGAATTTGACTCATTCCTTATGAGAATACCTTCTACCCGTTCACCAAGGGATACATCAGGGGGTATTGCCCTGGCGCTTTTGTCCAAACTTAAGTTTTGGACTGCCTGGACTAATACTTCCTGAAGTATCACTTGGTTTAGACAGAAGTGCCAGGGCAATACCCCTGATGTATCCCTTGGTGAAGAGTGTAATTCAAATTGACTCATTCCTTACGAGGATACCTTCTGCCAGCTAACCAAGGGATACTTCAGGAGGTATTATTCCGGATACACTGTTTAGGCTTAGTCCAAAACTTAAGTTTGGGAAAAAGCGCCAGGGCAATACCCCCTGATGTACCCCTTGGTGAGCTGGTAAGAAGTATCCTCGTAAGGAATGAGTCAATTTGAATTAGTCAATCGAATGTTCACTTTAGCTTTACTTTCACCTTTTCAGATCATTTTGTCTCCTCTCGCGCTCTCACCGTTTATCCTCAATCCAGCCGTGGGATCTCCACTAGTCCTGAGCCCTTTTGTACTGACGCCGATCCTTTTTTCGCCGCAGGCATTGGGCGCTCTTGTGCTCAGTCCATATGCACTCTCACCTGTCATTCAAAGCAAATTGTTCGCTTACAGTGTAATTTTGTCGCCAAGTTGGCTCAGTTGAATTTTGTTGGATCTCAGTTTGTAGAATTTGTAATCAAACACAAAACTTTATGGTATTTTTTGATAAAACGAAGTATGTTTGGGCCGGTTTTCCTGGAAGAATGTATAATTTTGGCATCTTTTGGGCTTTAAAACGAATAAATTGTAAAACTTTTTGGTAAAACTTTCAATAATTTTGCAAAAAATGGCATATTTTTCGGAAATTGTTTTGGTTTTCGCTCTTTTCTGGAAAATTGCACCTTTTTTCACAAAAGTTAGGCATTTGGTTATTTGCATTTTACTAGCTCAAAGATAAAATCAGCCAATATAAAATAACCAAAAATAGATCTTCTTAAACCTGGGCAGTCTTTCCAGCGGTTTTCGAAAAATTTCACTTGGATTGCCAAAAAATCCTGAATACTGCTAAGCAAAATTTGAAAATCTGCTACTTTTTCCATATCGCCGGTCCTTATTTTGTAATGTATTGATTAATGATTTCCAAATTTCCTTTGTAATAATTTCCAATTCGCTTAAATTTTCTTACTATCATGAGCTTATAAATAAATTTTTCGTTCATATAATTCTTGTGTATACCGTGTTTAAATCATCACACAGGGTTGATGATATTGGTTGGAAGATTCAGGGTTCACAAAAGGTCAGAATTGTGGAAACTGCACTAAAAAGGCCAAAAAAGTTTTACCAAAAATATTATCATTGTTATCGTTACGGTCCAAAAGTTGCCAATTTTCTCTTCGATATCATTAAGTATACAAACACTATATACAATCCAATAATTACGACTAATAGGCCCATGTTGTAGTATTTGTTGTGGTAGTTGTAATACTGAACGTACGTTTTTAACAAATATCTTTTGATATTAACCCTTCATATCCCGGTGTATCCAATTAGATACGCAAATTTTGGAGTAATTTTTGTCCAATTTTTAGACCTCCTAGCTCAAATCTGATATTGCTCTTATATAGCCAACTTTTTGTACTGATTCAGGGTATGTAATTTGTTTAGCCACTTTATCTACGATTTTGCCCTGAAAAATGGTCATTTTCGAGACACATCACCGAAAATCGGGGAAAATTGGTGAATTTTGGGGGTCAGTGTAAATTTTGCAATTTCTAAAAACCTTCGTAACTTTCGAAAGAAACCGGACTGCCAAGGCAGACACAAGCCGCAAGTTGGCGCGAAACTTGAAAATTATTTATTCAGAAGAGGGGTTTAGAAGAGAGCTAGCGCAAATGTGATATTGGTAACCCCCTCTAGAAACCCACGTGAAACGTGAGTTAGCTCAATCGATTAACAAGGCTGTGTCTGACTAGGCAGTCCGGTTTCTTTTGCAACGCCCCAATAATTCCCCAGTTGCTCTGTTTGTTGTCTGCTCGCTAACTGTTGCGTTGTTGTCTTTGCAGTGCGATTATCTTTTGAGCATCGGAGCATAATACCGAAGTACAAGAAAGTAAGTTATCAGCTGCAGTATATTTCTGGGCAATTCCTGTGGTAATCTCCGAGTGATATTTTTTTCAGTGCAATGTCTCAATGCCGCAGTTAATAATAAGCTCTCAATAATGCAGTTTCAAAAATAGTGTTGTGTATTGGCGTTGTGTATTCGCATCGAGTTTGAAAAACGCATTGATCCACTCTACCTAAGTCGCAACTCTCCGTCCGTCCGTGTGTCCCACGGCGTAACTTTTTTCGTTCCCCCGATACAGGGGTGTGTGATAGCTCATTTTGTAGGTCTCGAGCTGTAGGGCGCAGGTTTTCAAAAATTAGGGAGCGGAGATATCAAAAAGTGGCCTTTTTTTGCCAAAAAGTGCAAAAATGCGGGTTTTTTAACTCTACAAAGGAAACTTTTTTCGTTCCCCCGATACAGAGGTGCGTGATAGCTCATTTTGTAGGTCTCGAAAAGTTGGTATACAAATCCGCAAAAATTAGGGAGCGGAGATATCAAAAAGTGGCCTTTTTTTACCAAAAAGTGCAAAAATGCATGTTTTTTGACTCTACAAAGGAAACTTTTTTTGTTCCCCTCCGTTTTTTGTGGTTTTCGTCTTAAACTGATGGCCTGGAGATGCCAGAACGGGAAATGTTAAATTTAGGGAGCGGACCCCCCAAAAAGTGGCCTTTTTTGGCCTAAAAGTGCAAAAATGCATGTTTTTTGACGCTACAAAGGAAACTTTTTTTGTTCCTTCGATACAGGGGTGTGTGATAGCTCATTTTGTAGGTCTCGGAAAGTTAGTATACAAATCCGCAAAAATTGGGCACCGGCGATCTCTAAAAGTGGCACTTTTTAGCCAAAAAATGGCAAAAATGCATGTTTTTGAAGCGAATGATGCTTTTCTTCTGCAGGGTACTAGCAGTGGAGCGCCGCGCCTTCGGCGCGTTCATGGTGTAGCGCAATGTTAGGGACTAGACTTCAGTTTGCAAGAAATTAATATCCAGATAAAACTCTCGAGGCCGCCGCTTTCACCCCTTTTCGGATATTTAATTTATGTCGTTTAAACCGGTACCTTTCGTATTCTATCGGGTGAGAGATTTCAAATTCGTGATACTCAAAGCTCTCACCCGATAGAATACGAAAGGTACCGGTTTAAACGACATAAATTAAATATCCGAAAAGGGGTGAAAGCGGCGGCCTCGAGAGTTTTATCTGGATATTAATTTCTTGCAAACTGAAGTCTAGTCCCTAACATTGCGCTACACCATGAACGCGCCGAAGGCGCGGCGCTCCACTTTGTAATATTAACTCACTGATAAATATTTTTTCGGTTGCCATCGTGACGTCTAAATTCCAACATTTTTATCAAATTTCTCAAATTCAAAGATTGTTATCTGCGTAATGGGTCTCAACTCAAGCAAGTTCAAAGATTACAAGTTTGAATGCGTTTATTGCGATCCAAAGCTGGAAATGTATTTCTCGACCACAAAAGAAGCTATGATCAGTAAAGACCCCAAAAATATTTTTTTAAATTCCGGTTTTAATTAATTAAAATATTTAAAAAAAATCGCAAAATATTTTAAAAAAATATTTTTTTTAAATAGCTATTTTTTGCCGATTCTAGACTTTAATTCTGCTTTTTTTAGCCTTCATTGTTACTTCAGACTAAATTAAAAGCTCAAATTCAACAAAATATAACAAATTTTGGAAAAAAATGCCGAAAAAAAAATTTTTTTTTTGGTAAAATTTCTCCGCCAAAAAAAAATTTCACGGCGGCCTTCGGCCGCCGCGAATATTTTGCCATAAAATCTCGAAAGTTGCCCAAAAATGCCAAAATATTTACTAAAATATACGTAAAATTCCCAAAATATGCAAAATATTTTTTAAATAAAAAAAATATTTTAAAAATATTTTAGTTAAAAAAAGTCCAAAATATTTTTTAAATATTTTTTTATTTTAAAAATATTTTTGGGGTCTTTAATGATCAGACATTGTCGGATCGCGCACGATGTGGAGGAGAAGGTAAGTGATACCGAAAGTGATTCCAAAAGCATATTCTCAAGGGATTTTAAACTGCAAGTCAAGAATACAAATTTAGATCGCCGAAAAATATTATCGAGCAATTAATATCACCATCGATGATCTGACGGCTGCGCATCTGGTATACTGTAGTTCGTTCTGTAAGCAGTTTTTGTACTTATAATCTCTTCATTCCAGGCGCAAATCTTCGAGAAGCTTCCGTGGAAAGAACGATTGAATATCGAACAAGTGTGCAAAAATTGGCAACATGTGGCAAAGAATTTCAGTTGGGCAAATTATAAAGTTTTTGACAACTTAAAATATCACAATTGGCCAGAAAAACAGTCACACAAAGATCTGAGCGTTACTTTTAGCGTCACTTTTACCTGAGCGCCAAATATAGTGCCTGTGTGTCTACTTAATCTACTTAAGTAATGGAATAGAGTATCAAAAAATCATATCCGAGGCTGATAAAATTCTCAAAATGAGTGTGCATTATTTTCCATGCTAAAAATTTTCGTACCATTCCATGAAAAACCATCATCTTAAAAGGTCTCTGCTTAGAATAAAAGATTAGAGAGCATCAATGAGTGTTTTCAGAGTGTTGTTCAATATTCGTTCAAACAAATTGTTGGCATTGTGCATTCGCACCATTTTCAAGTTTGAAAAACACATTGGCTGTAATATCAACTCACAGGTGAATCATTTGTGGTTTCCAACAAATACTTTCGCTCTAGCCGTCTAAATTTTGCGACATTTACATCTAATCTTAAGCGATCTATATTTAAGTTCAGTTCCATATAATTGAGAACCAAGATCTCAAATTAAAAGATTATTATCTGAGCAATGGCCTCAAGCAAGTTCAAAGATTACAAGTTTGAATGCGTTTATTGCGATCCAAAGCTGGAAATGCATTTCTCGACCACAAAAGAAGCTATGATCAGACATTGTCGTATCGCGCACGATGTGGAGGAGCAGGTAAGTGCTATCAAATTCATAGAACATTCTCAATATGTTTTAAAGTGCAAATTGATAAAAAAAAATATGCTATTCACGTTTTATTAACTAATCAGATTTGTGTATTCTATGATAATTTATTTTATTATACATTCTTTTTTTTATCACAAAATTTTTCATATTTCTGGTAAGCCTAGGATACAGTGCGCAAATAAACTCAAAATATTTGAAAATTCTGGTTAATTTTTTTATACTCTTATTCTTTCAGAGGGACGCCATTAGCAACATCAACGAACTGCCAGTTGTAAACTTGGTAAGTCTTGAATTTTAGATCACTTTTACCTCTCACTTTTACTCCTCCCCCGCTAGTTCACAATATGTTTTAAAGTGCAAATTGATAAAAAAAATATATGCTATTCACGTTTTATTAATTGGTAAGACTTGAGTTTTAGATCACTTTTACCAAACTATATTTTGATTTCAGGCACAAATTTTCGAAAAACTTCCGTGGCAAGACCGGCTGAAAATCGAACAGGCGTGCAAAAATTGGCTAAGCCTAGGATAAAAAAAAAAAAATTTATACTGAGCGTTGTTAACAAATCAGATTTGTGTTTTCTATGAGAATTTATTTTATTATACTTTCTTATAAAATTTTGTTAGACACATTCCTGAACACATTGAGGAATATTTCAGGTATGCCTAGGATAAAGTGATGCGCAAATAATCTCAAAAATATCTGAAAATTCTGGTTAATTTTTTTATACTCTTATTCTTTCAGATGGACGCCATTAGCAACATCAACCAACTGCCAGTTGTAAACTTGGCAAGTCTTGATTTTTGGATCACTTTTACCAAACTATACTTTGATTTCAGGCACAAATTTTCGAAAAACTTCCGTGGCAAGACCGGCTGAAAATCGAACAGGCGTGCAAAAATTGGCTAAGCCTAGGATAAAAAAAAAAAATTTATACTGAGCGTTGTTAACAAATCAGATTTGTGTTTTCTATGAGAATTTATTTTATTATACTTTCTTATAAAATTTTGTTAGACACATTCCTGAACACATTGAGGAATATTTCAGGTATGCCTAGGATAAAGTGATGCGCAAATAATCTCAAAAATATTTGAAAATTCTGGTTAATTTTTTTATACTCTTATTCTTTCAGATGGACGCCATTAGCAACATCAACCAACTGCCAGTTGTAAACTTGGCAAGTCTTGATTTTTGGATCACTTTTACCAAACTATACTTTGATTTCAGGCACAAATTTTCGAGAAGCTTCCACGGCAAGAACGACTGAAAATCGAACAGGTGTGCAAAAATTGGCAACATGTGGCAAAGAATTTCAGTTGGGCGAATTACAAGGTCTTTGACAACTCTGAATACCGAGATTGGCCAGATACAAGAACTGTGCAGGTATGTCTTTTCAAAGTTTGTTTAGAAATTGCTTAGGAAAAACACTATACATGACCGACTTACCGCTCCCCAATGTATTTTGGACCAGACCCGGACCTGGTTGTTTGAAAAGCCGGACCAGTCCCAAAAGATGAAAAATGCAGGAACATCGTTTGGAATTTGCCCCGGAAAACTGATTCACGCTGCGGCGCCGGAGGCGCCGCCTAGCCAAGTGGTCCACGCAGGCCAAGCGGCGACCACGCAGGCTAGTCCATCACAAAAGAACACCTGTTCCGGTCCTGGAGGAGTGTTCTCTTATCGAAGGTCGACGAATGTACTCTAATATGAACGTACTCTAATTATGGAAAATGAATGAACCCTGATAACGAAAACTTTTCTAAAACGTAAACACTTTAGATCAAGCCAATAATAGATAATAATAGCTAATAGAACAACATTTCTAGATCAAGCCATTTTTCGATCGCTGCGGGCGCCATCTTCGGCGTTTGACACTCCGTGATTGGTCTCCTCAAACTGCGCTGTCTTTCGTTAAAATGGCTCCAAATGTACAGCACATGAATTTTTGGCGAGTTAAGCTGGACGATGAATCTTGGAAGGAATTGGCTGGAATTGTGCCCGGCTTGAAATCGTTGGCTTTTAGTGATTCACTTCGACTTCATTTACTTCGACGCGAAGAGGTAAAATTTTTAAGACTACATTTTGATCAGAAATTAGCAGTTAATTTTAGAAATCCACCGGATATAGTCTCGGATTGATGGAATGCTTCAAATCCATGACGGGCCTCGAGTATTTATCCATATCCGAAGAAGATGCCTTGTTTAGTCGACATTCATTCGTTCAATTTCCTTCCAATCTAAAATTCTTGCATCTGAGTTATGTAAGCAATACCGCTCAAATTCTTTCCTGGGTCGCTGAAGGATGCAAGAATCTCAAAGGATTGTGCTTGTTCTGCGAAGGAGATGAAAATTTGCTCCACGCTCTATCTCAAATCAAAAGGTACCGTAGTTACAGCACCGTAGTTTTTTTTTCAAGCATTGATTTTTTCTTATGTTTCAGCCTCACTTACTTGAGATTGTCGCTCGCTTTGATTCCTCCTTACGACGTCGGATACGTTTTCAAAGAGCTGACCGAATTGCGTGCACTCGAGATCGACACATTGGATGAAGTGGTAATTAAAGTTACACATTAAAACACATCCTACTCATGGGGAAAAGAAGTTGATGCCTAGCTTTGGACATCACTCAGCCTTGAACTTGGATTGCCTTAGCTCTAAGCCTTGCTTAAAGCTTAGAGTCTGATTTTCTGAATATTTAAATATGCCCTATGCTCTATTAAAAGCTGACTCTCCTTTGGACTAGGAATCGCAGCCCAAAATTTGGACCACCCCATACGAGGATGACATCAAAATGTATCAAATCTGTGACTAAAAAAGTAATCTTGGTTTAGATGCTCTCAGTGATTGCGCGACATTGCAACAAGTTGGAACACTTAAGCATATACACTGTTTGCACTGAGGAGATCAGCGCAGAAGAACATGCCGTTATCCTACGCTTGATTTCGCTCCCAAATATGTGCTCTTTTGAGATTTCGGCAGAAGAATATTCGAAAGAACAAACCATTGAATTGCTCAATCGATTGATTGCGAAAGGCAATCTTCAGGTAAAGTTTCATTTTTGATTTGGAAATTATTGGACTATTCAAAATTCTGTTTAAGACTTTTATATGATTTCAGTTCCTTAAAGTGCGAGCCGTAGGAAAGTTGTGGAATGATCCGCTCGAACCTGAAGTCCTGCTGGAGATTCTTCGCCGCTGCAAGGTATGTTAACTCCAATTTTAATGATTCAATATGATGATGCTCCACAACTTCTCTGCTCTTCCGGCAGGGAACTTTATCGTTGCATCATTTTCATTCAAAAAGGAATTGGATTTTGGAAGAAAATATTTTCGGGTTTTCACCTGAATTTTTTATTTTTCAATTTTAGAGCATCAGATCCATCGCTTTGGATTTCCCCGAAATTGACTCCGATTTCTATTCAAAAATATGTCAAGTTGTCGACGAAATTGACGAAGAGTACAGAAAACAAGGCGAAATTACTGGAATACCCCATCCAATCGTCGAGGTGCAATATAAGCAATACCTGGCTGGGAGCATAATGACACACAAATGGCTGAAATTTAAGGATAAGATCTCATCTACCATATGCGAAAAGTGGGAATTTGGATGGCTTAGTGCTGGAAAACCGTAAGTATTCATACGTAAAATAATAAATTAAAGGATTGAATTAGTATTATTGGTTAATGAATTGGTCTTAAAATATCTAAGTCTTTCTAAGGGTCTTAGAAAAATTTTAGTGACTTCTAGACTGTATTATTTTGGTTCAGCCTCCGCTTCTATAGAGCAGAGCCTGATGTCCCTATAACCATATAAGCCTGTACATGCTTTCTAAACCTACTAAACTCCTGGAGTCAAACAAGTTCAAATCAACAGCTCAAATCTGATATTGATAACCCCACTAGAATACGATTCTAGAGGGGGTTATCAACATCAGATTTGAGCTAGCCCCTTTTAAAGAGGTTTGGCGCAATGGCGAATTCAAAGCGCCAATTCAAAATTTGTTTATCGCCTCGGATATTCAGAAATACAGACATTAAAACGTTTTATCCAAACTCTAACAAGCGAATTAACTGTCCTGTGATTACTAAAGACCCCAAAAATATTTTTAAAATAAAAAAAAATATTTAAAAAATATGGACTTTTTTAAACTAAAATATTTTTAAAATATTTTTTTTATTTTAAAAATATTTTGCATATTTTGGGAATTTTACTTATATTTTAGTAAATATTTTGGCATTTTTGGACAAATTTTGTAATCTGTTGGCAAAAATTTCGCGGCGGCCATAGGCCGCCGCGAAATTTTTTCTTGGCGGAGAAATTTTACCAAAAAATTTTGCCGAAAAATGTTTTTTACGAAATTTTTCAAAAAATTTTTTTTTATTTTGCCGTTTTTTTCCAAAACTTGTTATATTTTCTTGAATTTTAGCTTTTAATTTAGTCTGAAGTAACAATGAAGGCTAAAAAAGCAGAATTAAAGTCTAGAATCGTCAAAAAATAGCTAATTAAAAAATATTTTTTTAAAATATTTTGCGATTTTTTTTAATATTTTAATTAATTAAAACCGGAATTTAAAAAAATATTTTTGGGGTCTTTAGTGATTACCGTTAAAACTATGCGTCAATCAACTTTTTGATTGTATCATTTTAGAGAATGGGAGAAGTAGCTGTCAAATACCGGAGTTTGAATCTGCCATATATGACGAATGACGCCTTCATTTTTCTGCCCATTTATGTTGCGTATTAAATTTTGAGACGAATAAAAATTTTGTATGTAAATATTCTCTGCGTTATCAATTTTCCTTTCAAAAAATCAACCTCACAGGCGCTTTGGTTCGAAAAATGACATTTTTTTGGCCAGAATGCAACTTTTTGGGCCAAAAAATTGACATTTTTGAGGATTGCGTAAAAAATATATTCGAATTCGTTAATAAGTCGCCGAGACCTACAGATTGAACTGTCACACACCCCTGTAGCTCACCGGTAACGTGTGTTTCCAAAAAAGGGCTAAAAAGGCCACTTTTTTGGCCAAAAGTGACATTTTTAACGGTTGCGTAAAAACATTTTCTCTATCGGAGTAATATCGCCTGTAATACACTACAGCATCTGACATCATTTTTTTTCTTACGCTGTCGTCCCAAAACGAACGTGACCTAAATGACTTGGTACTAAATACCGTATTTTCGCTAATATAAGCCCCGGGGGCTTATATTATTTCAATCCCCCAAATTTGGGCAAAATCTTTCTCTAACCTCTCAGTTTTACACACTATTTCTCTTTCTCTAGGGGGCGTCTATTTCGGGGGTGGGGCTTCTATTATAGGGGCGGTGGCTTCAATTAGAGAAAATACGGTAAATCGATTCCGACTGAAGCGCTTCCGTTATATTTCTCTTTCACCTACAACAATAACAGTCATCAATTTTCTGTGTCTGGGCCAGAGACAAGAATGAAAGTAATAATGCTGGCATGTTTCCAACTTTACTGAAAACGTAAAAGTCTTTTTTTGACATTCGGTTGGAATTTATGAGCATTTTGAAAAATTTTTAAATTTTTAGTATTGTATATAAATTTTTGGAGACAAATAAAAATATTGTGGTGCCAGAAAATATTTTTGAGCCAAAAAGTTTTCTAGAGGAAAAATATTTTAGCGAAAAATTCGAGGATAACTTTAGGCATGTACCAGATTCATTTTTAATATTTCGTATAAATTTTTGAACATTTTCCACAAGTTTTTAAACATTCTTCGTTAAAAATTAATAAAAACTTTGATTTTGCATACATTTCTTGTCACTAAAGCATTTTTGGCACTAATTTCCAAAATTCGGGTGAGAAAAAAGTGTTTTCTTGGCATGGTTCTGTGGCCTTCACACCGGTGAGTGATTTTTCCAAAAAAAAAATCAGCGTACTGGCCAGCATGTTGTATCATGTGTCAGACACCAGCCGCCGTGGGAAGTTAAAGATGCTCGCTCTCTAGCTGCTCTTTTTCTCTGTCGCATAGGAGAAATACTCCCTTGGGAATTTACAATTCTACGGAAACACGGCTAGCCGCACTCTGAAGTTTTAGCGGGTTTTTGTCCCTCGGCCTCCCCCAAAAAACATGGGTGATGCCGGGGTATACCTACTTGTAAATCAAGGGATACATCAGGGGGTATTGTCCAGGCGCTTTTGCCAAACTTAAGTTTTGGACTAAGCCAAAACAGAGTGCCTGGACTAATACCTCCTGAAGTATCCCTTGGTTTAGGCAGACGTGCCAGGGCAATATGCCCTCTTATGTACCACTTGGTAAGCTGGTAAGAGGTATCCTCGTAAGAAATGAGTCAATTTGAATTACACTCCTCACCAAGGGATACATCAGGGGGTATTGCCCCGCCGCTTTTGTCCAAACTTAAGTTTTGGACTAAGCCTAAACAGTGTATTCGGGCTAATACCTCCTGAAGTATCCCTTGGTTTAGGCAGAAGCGCCTGGGCAATACCCCCTGATGTATCCCTTGGTGAGCTGGTAGGAGGTATCCTCGTAAGGAATGAGTCAATTTGAATTAGTCAATCGAATGTTCACTTTAGCTTTACTATCACTTTTCAGATCGGATTTGTTGCTCCAATGCCGCCTTCAGTTTCAACTAAAAGTGCATTCTTCCAGATCACAGAAATGAACCGCACCGGCGAAAAGCTTGAAATTATATCAGGGCCCAATACCCCCTGAGGTGTCCCTCGAACACCAAACAATGTGTTGTTCTCATCCTGTAGTAAACAAAATATCGGATTTAGTTCTTTTTCCTGCGTTTATTTATACCAGAAACAAAGTTATTTTCAAGTTGCTTCAAATAAAAGTGCATTCTTTCAGGTCAAAGAAATGAACCGCACCTTTTCTGGGAAAATGATTCGGTGAAAAGCTCGAAATTTTATCATGACCCAATACCCCCGAATGTATCCCTCTGACGCCAACGAATGGATTGTTCTCATGCTGTAGTAAACAAAATATTGGATTTCATTCTTTTTATAACTGGGCTTACCTATACCATAAACCAGGAGTCCATTAAAAAATCATTTTCCAACATGATTCAACTAAAAGTACATTCTTCCAGATCAAAGAAATGAACCGCACCGGCTATGTCCTGATGACCCCTGCCCAAATGCATGTGCTGTACGGCGCTCACTCCCCATACAATAACAGCGATGCCCTCCGACGTTTCCAGCACGTCAATAGCAGTAACTTGGAGACACTCATGGAAAGAGATGTTCACCGCGCGGCGGCGCTAAAGTCATTCAAAATCCGGCAAAGAGACATTGTGTTGTCGCCGATCTCTTTCACGACAATCTCGCTGACGTTGACAGTTAGCCAGGGCATTATACTCTCGCCTGTCATATTTTCGGCTCTCATTTTGGCACCGGCGGTCTTGGGTAGGATATACTCAGCGATAGTTTGAAGCAAAGATCAAGATCACTTTTGTTTAGGCCCGGTAGTACTGTCACCTGTAATTTTTACACCTGTCATTCTATCGCCGAGAGCGCTATCGGTAAGTTTTACGGCCAAATTTTAGCTCTGGAAACTTTTTTGGAATGTTTCAATGTATGAAAGCCAATTTTTTTGTTTCAGCCGGTTATTCTCTCACCTTTTGCATTTGTTCCGTTTGTATTGTCGCCGCTGGCACTCTACCCGATTGTGTTGTCGCCTGGAATATTTATCCCCATCATCCTCAGTCCTATGGTTCTCGCGCCGTTTATTCTTTCGCCTGTGGCCTTCACACCTGTGAGTGATTTTCCAGAAATTTTGGATAAAACCGGAAAACGGCTTTTTCTGGGCCTCTCGGCATAGGCATCTGGTTTCTTTGACAAAATCCAATTAGTTTTATCCGATGCCCAGAAACTTCAAAGGGGAGATCAAAGACGCCGCACCGTATTAGCCCGAATACACTGTTAAATCTGCTTGGTCCAAAACTTAAAAGTCGATCGGCCAATTGAACTTTACTCATTCCTTATGAGAATACTTCTTACCAACTCACCAAGGGATACATCAGGGGGTATTGTCCAGGCGCTTTTGTCCAAACTTAAGTTTTGGTCTAAGCCTAAACAGTGTATCCGGGCTAATGCCTCCTGAAGTATCACTCGGTTAAGGCATAAATGCAGTGCCAGGGCAATATGCCCTCTTATGTACCACTTGGTAAGCTGGTAAGAGGTATCCTCGTAAGAAATGAGTCAATTTGAATTACACTCTTCACCAAGGGATACATCAGGGGGTATTGCCCTGGCGCTTTTGTCCAAACTTAAGTTTTGGACCAAGCCTAAACAGTGTATCCGGGCTAATACCTCCTGAAGTATCACTTGGTTTAGACAGAAGTGCCAGGGCAATACCCCCTGATGTATCCCTTGGTGAACGGGTAGAAGGTATTTTCATAAGGAATGAGTCAATTTGAATAGTTAGTCGAAAGTTCTCCTCGGCTTTACTATCTCCTTTTCAGATCATTTTGTCTCCTCTTGCGCTCTCACCGTTTATCCTCAATCCAGCCGTGGGATCTCCACTAGTCCTGAGCCCTTTTGTACTGACGCCGATCCTTTTTTCGCCGCAGGCATTGGGCGCTCTTGTGCTCAGTCCATATGCACTCTCACCTGTCATTCAAAGCAAATTGTTCGCTTACAGTGTAATTTTGTCGCCAAGTTGGCTCAGTTGAATTTTGTTGGATCTCAGTTTGTAGAATTTCTAATCAAACACACAACTTTATGGTATTTTTTGATAAAACGAAGTATGTTTCGGCCGTTTTTCGTGTTTGGTTTGGAATAATGTATAACTTTGTCATGTTTTGGCTTTTAAAACGAATAAGTTGCAAAACTTTTTGGTCATAATTTCAATAATTATGCTCGTAAGGAATGAGTCAATTTGAATTACACCCTTCACCAAGGGATACATCAGGGGGTATTGCCCCGCCGGTTTTTAATTTTGCAAAAAATGGCATACTTTTCGAAAATTGCTTTGGTTTTCGCTGTTTACTACAAAATTGTACTTTTTGCACAAAACCGTGGCTTTTGGTTATTTTGATTTTACTAGACCAAAGATGTATTCCAGCCAATATAAAATAACCAAAAATAGATCTTCTTAAACCTGGGCAGTCTTTCCAGCGGTTTTTGGAAAACTTCATTCTGATTGCCAAAAATTTCGCAATACTGTCAAGCAAAATTTGAAAATCTGCTACTTTTTCCATATCGCCGGTCCTTATTTTGTAATGTATTGATTAATGATTTCCAAATTTCCTTTGTAATAATTTCCAATTCGCTTAAATTTTCTTACTATCATGAGCTTATAAATAAATTTTTCGTTCATATAATTCTTGCGTATACCGTGTTTAAATCATCACACAGGGTTGATGATATTGGTTGGAAGATTCACGGTTCACAAAGGTCAGAATTGTGGAAGTGTCCAAGGTCCTCAATCACTAAAGACCCCAAAAATATTTTTTTAAATTCCGGTTTTAATTAATTAAAATATTTAAAAAAATCGCAAAATATTTAAAAAAAATATTTTTTTAAAATAGCTATTTTTTGCCGATTCTAGACTTTAATTCTGCTTTTTTAGCCTTCATTGTTACTTCAGACTAAATTAAAAGCTAAAATTCAACAAAATATAACAAATTTTGGAAAAAAAACGGCAAAATAAAAAATTTTTTTTTTGAAAAATTTCGTAAAAAAAATTTTTCGGCAAAATTTTTTGGTAAAATTTCTCCGCCAAAAAAAATTTTCGCGGCGGCCTTCGGCCGCCGCGAAAATTTTGCCAAAATATCACAAAATTTGTCCAAAAATGCCAAAATATTTACTAAAATATAAGTAAAATTCCCAAAATATGCAAAATATTTTTAAAATAAAAAAAATATTTTAAAAATATTTTAGTTAAAAAAAGTCCAAAATATTTTTTAAATATTTTTTTTATTTTAAAAATATTTTTGGGGTCTTTATCAATCACCGACCGTCCAAAACAGAGGGACATTTTTTCCTAAAGCAATTTGAATCAGATTTACATTGAAGGTGGGGCGAAATATTTGTTCTGTCGGATGCCGATGCCATTGGCATGATTTTGTAAGAACATGGAATCTTTTCCTAATTTGTCTGTTAGGATTTATCATTCTCGCGTTTCTGTCTGAGATGTTTTTCTTGTGTTTTCATATAAATTTTCCTTTAAATGTTGAGCAATTACCTTTATTAATATCAGAGAATAAGTAGAGTGTGAATAGATAATAAAAGTATATAGATAATAAAAGTAAATAGAATGTGTCTCTTCGATGAATCTATCACAGGGTACTCCCCGATCATTCCCCAAAAGCAATATACCGTAAACTCACGCAATTTTAACCCATTATTGCCCGACCGTGGGATGTTGCTGATTTTTGGTATACAGAGCCCATTTGGGCCCCTGATAACCGGAAAAATATTGTTTTTTAAAATTCGATTAAAAAATGGCGATTTTCACGGGTTCGAAAATTTGGCGCGAATTCAAATTTTGGCCAAAAAAATCAGGTCCTGCACGGAATTTGACAAGCTTATTGGATTCCTTGTAGCCGATTTACTCGGCAAGTTTTTTTAAATTTCCGCAAAAGGTGCCAAATTTCGAAAGTTATGAAGGTTTTTAGAAATTGCAAAATTTACGCTGACCCCCCCAAAATTCGTCAATTTTCCTCGATTTTCGGGGGTGTGTCTCGAAAATGGCCATTTTTCAGGGCAAACAAATTACATATCCTGATTCAGGACAAAAAGTTGGCTATATATGAGCAATATCAGATTTGAGCTAGGAGGCCAAAAAATTGGACAAAAATTACTCCAAAGTTAGCGTATCTTATAAGATACACTGGGCAATAAAGGGTTAACTAGGGATGTGCAATGATAACCTTTGATAACTCCTCCAATGATAACGTCAATGATAACCTTTTCAACGAAGGGAGGTTATCATGATAACCATAGGTTATCATCCGTATAAAATGCTTAAAATACCTACAGATTGACAAACTAATTACATATTTGGAATCTACAGGAAAAACTGACATAAGGACGTCTACATCAGAATTAAGGTCTCTTAGGTAAAAATGAGGTAAAATAGAAATTTTAGATCTGGCCCATTTGTGTATTGGGTGTGGAGTCGACAGAGAAAGAGAGATATGAAGCGAGGGATCTGCCGAGCAAGCCAAGGCCCAGTCGATTCTGGCCATCATGATAACCTATAGTTATCATGATTTGTGGGTTATCATGATAACCGGCATTTCCTGAGTTATCAAAGGTGATTAACTGATACCGCCCGTTTTTGATGATAACGCCCTGATACATTTCATTCAAATCTTTCCCCCAATTTTTATGTTTTCCCATTTCTCGGCGCTTTTTGATCAATGATCATTTAGCATCATCATCACTAAGCACAAGCACAAAACACAAGCACAATTAAGCATAGAAGCTGTTTATAAATAGGAACGTGCAATGTGAACCCTATGTGAACCTGGTTCACATGTGAACCAGGTTGAATTGGCCCATCGATTTAGCCCATTTTTTGGCTAGATATCTAAAATCTGATGTAGACGGTCTTATGTCAGTTTTTTGTGTAGATTCTGAATATGTTATTTGTTCCTCCAAAAAGCTATACTATAGTTTACCCAACTTTGTTAGTTTTTCCACAGATGTTCTCACTGTGAGTCACTCGGTAATTGATAATTAATTTCTGATGTTTGAACCCTATTATTACATTATTTTGACGTGTGCAGTTGAGGATTAAAGTGAATGAATGTATGGGAATGAGACAATAGTAATGAGTGACAATCAAATTCCATTGGAATGGAATCACACAAATATTTCTTTCCTGAAATTCCAGGATCAGTATTGTGACAATTTCTTGATTCTTAATCTCAAATTACTCAGTCAATACTTTTCTTGGGCTCGTATTCATTATTTTCCATTTATTGTGATATTATGTTTTAGTATGCGGTCGAATTTTTTAGCCAAAAGACAGAGCGCAAAATTGTTTCGTTTTATTTCAAATTATAAGGAAATTTTAAAGAAATTAGAGATCTGTAAGAAGAACGGAAAATTTTGGGTTTACGTGTTATTTTTATTTGAATTATTTAATTTACGTGTTATTTTTATTTGAATGCCATCACACAAATGTCTTCCTGAAATTCCACGATCATCATTGTGTCAATTTCTTGATTCTTGTTCTCAAATTACTTAGTCGATACTTTTCTTGGGCTCACATTCATTATTTTCCAATTGCCTCTTTTAACTCTAACTATTTACTCACATTGTTTCAAATCCAACATTCTATTCCATTTTCGAAGGGAAATCAAAAGTAATATTGAAGCGTATAAAACGCAGAAAGTTATAAACTGTTTAAATCTAAAAAAGCTGTTTCGAAGCTAATCAATATACAGCTTTTATGTACAAATCGTAGGAGCTTCTCATCAGTATTGACCTACGATCTGTGCTTAGTGATTTAACTATTATGTTCTAAAACAGATGGTTGAATTTTGTTTGATATTGGCTAAGGACTATTGTTTGTTTTGTCTTAATGACATTTTTGAGAGACAGAGAAAAATCCATGAAAAGGTGCTATTAAACCGTACCTTAATTGCAATCTTTGATCCATCTTCGTTGTTGCTCTTGCCGCTTTTTCGCTTTGTGGATTCAATTTGCTTCGGAGAATCAGCTTTTTCGGACATTGCTTTTGTGGCTTTGTTGATGCGAAGAAGTTGTGCGTGCTGAAATATGAGTAATAAGTGTTTATTTCTTGTAAATATTAAGAGCAGTATAAGCAATAGTTTATGGTAAAGATACGAGTGGCAGATAAATATATGCGTAATGCAAAATTTAAGGTTCAAAAGAAATCAAATTGTTCAGTTTTTGAAAATCATTAGCGATTAATTTCATAAAACGTGTAGTTATTATTCATAGTGAGACACATATTATTCGAATATAGCGTTGCTTTAATCGGGTTGTTTGGTTGTCTAAGATGTGCTTTATATTCGTGGCAAGACATACTTTTGTTTAAACAATTTGAATTTTGTTGGTAGGTGAATACATGGAAAGTAGATTATTTTTTAAATGCCCTGAATTCTTTGAGTATGTTAAATGTTTCGATATTTAATGAATTTAATAAAGTTTTTTTATTGGTGATTATTCGATTTATTTGTTTATTGATTAGACTTTCAGGGCAGCCATTTTCTATAAAAGTATTGAAAAGTAATGGCATATATTAATTTTGTACCAAAAAGTATTAGTTTTGTACCAAAAAGTCTTAATTTTGTACCAAAAAGTCTTAAACTTGTACCAAATTTATTTGAGCTTATTCCTCACCATTTTCGGCTGGGATTTTGTACCCTTTACAGGTTTTCGGCCATGCTGAGTCTGAATTTGACATTAGTTTTGACCTAAGGTCGACCCTAAGGGTCGAAATGACTACCCGTAATTTTTTGAAAAATCCATGTGGTCCCCCCTATGGTCCGAAAACTGAAAAATCGATTTTTTGAAAATGTGTCAAAATTAAGAACAATTACAAAAATTCCCCGGGGTTCAAAAATGCTGAAAAAACGGCACTAATTTAGTGTTTTCAACGGGGTTTTCAAATAACTTTTTACAATTTTGTGAACAAAAGTTAGCAGTTAATTTTAGAAAGGATTGATTGAATGCTTCAAAACCATGACGGGCCTCGAATACTTGAACATATACGAGTTTGGTGACTTATTCGACCAATACTCATTCGTTCAATTTCCTTCCAATCTCAAATACTTGGATCTGGGTTGCGTGAGCAATGCCTCTCAAATTGTTTACTGGGCCGCCGAAGGATGCAAGGATCTCAAAGGGTTGCGCTTGTTCTGCGAAGGAGATGATAATTTGCTCCACGCATTTTCAAAAACACTCCATGTTTCATAATGGATTTAATAGATCAAAATGGGGCCTGCTATGACAATGCTAATGACTTACCGTATTACCTGTAATTAACACCCCTTTGTGTATGGCTTGTAATTCTTCTCTAAATTCTCTTGCGCCGGCACACTATTTCGTCGAGAAGGAAATCGCTAGTAAAATAAATTTCTGCTAACAAAAAGAACCGATCGATAATCTGTAAGGCAGATCCTTATAGTAAGTTAAAGCTGTCCGTTGTCCCCTGGGATTTTTGGGAAGTGCATTCTTAGGGGTGCTTAATTTTTAAAGGTACCAAATTAGGGTAACTTTTCGTGGGGAATTCGAATTTGAGGTCAAAATTTAGCTAAATGTAGCTAAGTTTTAGATAAAATTTAGCTAAAATGTACCAAAATTTTTTGGAAGGACCATTCTTACCAGTGTAAATTCTCGGTGATAAAACCGTGACAATTTTTGGAATTCGAATTTGGGTCAAAATTTAGCTAAATCTAGCTCAGTTTTAGATAAAATATAGCTAAATTTTTGGGGTCCTAAATTCTTGGTCAGTAAGTCAAGTAAGTTATCAGCTGCAGTATGTTTCTGGGCAATTCCTGTGGTAATCTCCGAGTGATATTTTTTCAATGCAGTTTCAAACGCCCAGTCTCAATGCCCATTCAAAAATAGTGTTGTGTATTGGCGTTGTGTATTCGCATCGAGTTTGAAAAACGCTTTGGTTATAATATCAAATAACAGATAAATATTTTTTCGGTTGCCATCGTGACGTCTAAATTCCAATATTTTCATCAAATTTCTCAAACTCAAAGATTGTTATCTGCGTAATGGGTCTCAACTCAAGCAAGTTCAAAGATTACAAGTTTGAATGCGTTTATTGCGATCCAAAGCTGGAAATGCATTTCTCGACCACAAAAGAAGCTATGATCAGACACTGTCGTATCGCGCACGATGTGGAGGAGCAGGTAAGTGATACCAAATTCATAGAACGTTCTTAAGAGGTTTTAAAGTGCAAATTGATAAAAAATATATATACTATTCACGTTTTATTAACTAATCAGATTTGTGTTTTCTATGAGAATTTATTTTATTATACTTTCTTAGAGAATTTTGTTTCTGAACACAGCAGATATTTTTTAACTCTTGCTCTTTCAGAACAAAATGGACGCTATTGGCAACATCAACGAACTGCCAGTTGTAAACTTGGTCACTTTTAACTCTAGATCACTTTTAACAAATTATACTTTAATTGCATTTTATTTTAATAAAGTGCAAATTGATAAAAAAATATGCTATTCACGTTTTATTAACTAATCAGATTTGTGTTTTCTATGAGAATTTATTTTATTATACTTTCTTAGAGAATTTTGTTTCTGAACACATTCAGGAATATTTCAGGCATGCCTGGGATAAAGTGATGTGCAAATAATCTCAAAAATATGTGAAAATTCTGGTTAATTTTTTTATACTCTTATTCTTTCAGATGGACGATATTGGCAACATCAACCAACTGCCAGTTGTAAACTTGGCAAGTCTTGATTTTAGATCACTTTTAACAAACTATATTTTGATTTCAGGCGCAAATCTTCGAGAAGCTTCCATGGAAAGACCGGCTGAAAATCGAAAAGGTGTGCAAAAATTGGCAACATGTGGGAAAGCATTTCAGTTGGGCAAATTACAAGGTCTTCGACAACTACGAATACAAGGATTGGCCAGATACAAGAGCTATGCAGGTATGTATCTTTGACATGCAGGTATATGTCTTTCCAAAAATTTTGCCTATAAATTGCTTAGGAAAAACACTACTATACATGGCCGACAAAGCTCATTGAGCGCGGGCCGGTTGTATGAAAAACCGAACCGGCATTGCAAAATTTTGACTAAGCAGGTACATCTTTTGAAACTGGCTTAGTTTTCATACAATCCTATCGAAGATCGATGAATGCACTCTGATTATAAAAACCTTTCAAAAATGTGAACGATTTTAGATCAAGCCATTTTTCGAGCGCTGCGGTCGTCATCTTCGGCATTTGGCACTTGAGAAATGGTCTCCGCAAACTGTGCTGTTTTTCATCAGAACGGCTCCAAATGTTCAGCACCTGAGATTTTGGGATGTTAAGCTGGACGATGGATCTTTGGAGGAATTGGCTGAAATTGTGCCCGGCTTGAAATCGTTGGCTTTCTATGGTTCACTTCGACTTCATTTACTTCGACGCGAAGAGGTAAAATTTTTAAGACTACATTTTGAACAAAAGTCAATTTTAGAAAGTCACCGACTATAGTCTCGGCTTGATTGAATGCTTCAAAGCCATGACGGGCCTCGAATACTTGAACATATACGAGTTCTTACACGCTGGTGACCTATTCGACCAATACTCATTCGTCCAATTTCCTTCCAATCTCAAATATTTGGAACTGTGTTATGTAAGCAATGTCGCTCAAATTCTTTCCTGGGTCGCCGAAGGATGCAAGAATCTCAAAGGATTGCAATTGCGCTGCAACGGAGATGAAAATTTGTTCTACGCTATATCTCAAATCAAAAGGTACCGTAGTTATTTTTTTGGAAACATTCTGGCTTACTTTTCAGCCTCACTTACTTGAGCTTGTCCATCGATTGGAAGCATCCTTACGAGATCGGATACGTTTTCGAGGAGCTGACTGAGTTGCGAGCACTTGAGATCGACACATTGAATGAAAAGGTAATTGGAGTTTTTTAACTACACATCCTACTCATGTCACTTAGTAGAGAAAAAACTTGAATTGATGACTAGCCTTGGGCATAACTCAGCCAATATATATATATATATATATATATCCTAAATATGCCATATGGTCCTCTCAAAAGCTAACTCTCCTTTGGACTATCCCATATGAGGATGACGTCGATATGTAGCCAATCTGTGACTAAAAAAGTAATCTTGTTTTAGATGATCTCGGCGATTATACAACATTGCAACAAGTTGGAACACTTGGACATATCCGATCAGGATATCAGCCCCCAACAACACGCCGCTATTCTACGCTTGATTTCGCTCCCAAATTTGTGCTCTTTGGCAATTTCGGCAGAAAAATATTCGAAAGAACAAACCACTAAATTGGTCAATCGATTGATTGCGAAAGGTAACCTTCAGGTAAAGTTAGATTCTGAAAAATTACTAGACTATTCAAAAAATTAGTACAACAGTTTTTTAGTACAACATTTTTTTTAGTACAACAACTTTTTTTTAGTACAACATTAGTAAAACACAAGCACATAATTTTCATTTTTGATTTGGAAAAATTATTAGACTATCCAAAATTCTTGTAAAACTTTATGATTATAGTACATAAAAATATATGGACGTGCTCCGCTCGAACCTGGAATCTTGCTTGAGATTCTTCGCCGCTGCAAGGTATGTTAGCTCCAATTTTAATGATGCAATATGATGATGCTCTAACAACCTCTGCTCTTCCGACAGGGAACTTTATCGTTGCATCATTTTCATTCAAAAAGGAATTGGATTTTAAGAAAATATTTTTCCGATTTTCACCTGAATTTTTGACATTTTTCAATTTTAGAGCATCAGATCCATTGCTCTGGATTTCCCCAAAATTGACTCCGATTTCTATGCAAAAATATGTCAAGTTGTCGACGAAATTGACGAAGAGTACAGAAAACAAGGCGAAATTACTGGAATTAACGGAATGACCCATCCAATCGTCCAGGTTCAATACAATAAATACATGGCTGGGAACATAACGACGCCATACAAATGGCTGAAATTTAAGGATCAGGATGACGTTTCTTCTGCCATATGTGAAAAGTGGAAATTTGGTTGGCTCGGAGCTGGAAAACCGTAAGTATTCATACATAAAGTAATAAATTCCATGAAATTTCGTAATGCGATATGCGCTTGTAGGATTGGTCTTAAAAGATCTAAGGCTTTCTAAGGGTCTTATAAAAATTTTAGTGACTTCTAGACTGTATTATTTTGGTTCTATATTTTGGTTATTATTTTGGTTCTCTATAGCGCAGAGCCTGACGTCCCTACAACCATATTTCGTAATGCGATATGCGCTATAACCATATAAGCATGTACATGCTTTCTAAACCTACTAAACTTCCCGTTAACCCGCCTGCCTCTTGGAGTCAAAAAACAGATCTGTATGCAAAAATGAGAGATTCGGGATACAATTGATCTATTGGGGTGTTGCAAAAGAAACCGGGCTGCCAAGTTAGACACAAACAGCAAAATGGCGCGAAATTTGAAAATAATTTATGAGCTAACTCACGTTTCACGTGAGTAAACCCCAATTCTGACATTGCTAACCCCTCTAAAATATGATTCTAGAGGGGATTAGCAATGTCAGAATTGGGGTTTACTCACGTGAAACGTGAGTTAGCTCATAAATTATTTTCAAATTTCGCGCTATTTTGCTGTTTGTGTCTAACTTGGCAGTTCGGTTTCTTTTGAATCGCCCCAATAATTCAGTTGCCCAATAGAACCCCTCTAAATGTTTTCTAAAAACGTTTTTATCCAAACTCTAACAAGCGAATTAACTGCCCTGTGATTACCGTTAAAACTATGCGTCAATAAATATTTTGATTGTATCATTTTAGAGAATGGGAGTCATAGCTGTCAAACACAGGATCAGAGTTGCACGCAATCGGCATTTCCCAATCCGCAATCCGCAAAAAAATTAAAATTGCGGATTCCGCAATCCGCAATCGAAAAATTGCCGCAATTTGCCGCAATCCGCAAACCGCAATTTTTCCATTTTTTCTCATTTTTTCAATTTTTTTCCAAATTTTGCCAATTTATAGTGTTCTACAGTCTGTAAATCAACTTTTATTCATACGAATGCATCAAATCAGAACAAAATTAGTAAGAAAAGTTTAAAAGTAATAGATTACTGTGTAGGATCAACAGTTTCTCGAAATTCTCATGCGACAGTCGTTTTCGGAGGTCGCTCAAAATCAGCTTTGCGATTGAAAACAAACGCTCTGTTTCCGCGGCAGATGAAGGAGTCGAATGGTACCATTTGACCAGCTCTTTGAGATGTGGATACATGTTCGAATTGATCGGGTCATTCCAGAATTTCGCCGAGCTTGTGAACGTTTGATCAGGCGGCTTCGCCAGATAATGTTCAATCTCCTGAAAAATTGAAATTGAGCATTTGTAGTAAGCAATGAAACATTTACATGAATAAGTTTTAGGCGATTGTTCACTTCAGCATCATCTGGAGACTCAGGTCTTGTCTCAGCCGGGTCAAAGCGAAGCTCGTCGAACATTCCATGTGCCTCATCATTTATGGCAATTTCGCCTGTCTGAAACACATTCTGTAATTAACATTTTACTGAAATTTTCACCTGTGAATCCTGACAAAATCGTGTCTCCAATTCGTCAATAAGCCACTTCTTGTAATTGTCCCTTTGCTCTGGCTTGAAAAGTGTCATCTTGAAATACGGGTCCAAAATGGTCGCGAAAACAAAGTTTTTGTCATCCTCAACGTCTGAAAATTTACGGTTTTTTTCTTTAATAAATAAAATACGTTACCGGGTAATCGTGACTTAATTCCATCCACAATTGCTTCTCGCACTCTGATATATCCACCGGACGGAAAATTTGTTATTAGGCGACGCTCGATCAATTTGATGAGAGGAATCACTTGCGCCAAGGACGATGATCGCTGCTGGACGAAATTTGTCGCTTCTTGGAGCGGTTTCAAGACATCGCACAAATCGCGCATCGTGCTCCAGTCGTCTTCCGAAAAGTACGGCATACTTTTGTCTGCGAGATACGTCGCTTGAACGGCGGCTTTGTTCTTCAAAAACGAGTCGAGCATTATCCAAATGCTGTTCCAGCGAACTTGAACCATCTAAATAAATTTTCAAACCAATATCAATTTAATAAACGGCATACCTTCTTTAACGTTACATCGGGCAGGTCGAAGAACACCTGCCATTTTTCGAACTCTTCAGTTGCTTTCCTCGATTTGCGCACTTTACGGACGAACTTTTTCGCATTTTCGAGAAGCTCATTGAAAGACCCGATCTTGCCAATTCCATCATTAACCGCCTAAAATTGATTAATACATTTGAGAAAATAAAAATCCAAAGCTACCAAATTCAGTACATGTGCAAAGCACCATTTTGACTCCATGTCCAGCTCACGGATCGTGGCACTCATTCCGCCATCTCGCACAAACGCCTGGACCTTCTCGCGCGGAATTGAATATTCCTCCAGCACATTGGCGATTATCCCGGACAAATTTATAGCCGTGTGCGCACCTTTAATGTGTCGTGCGGCCAGCACAAAATGCGTCGACTGCATTTTTTGGTCGAGAAAATGAGCTATAATGCATGCAAATTTAGGAAAAAATTTTCACAATTTCAAAAACATTTTTCCAAAAGTTGCTTACCCAAAACTGAAATCACCGAGTGTTTTTGACAGCTGTCAGTCCAAACGTCTGTCGAAATAGAAAGGGCTGTAACATCCTTCAAATCCGTGTTTAGTTTCGCTTTGATCCGCTCATAGACCGATGAAATTTCCCTGTCTATTATGTTACGGGATCTGTAAAACGGATTTTAAAGTCTATATTTTCACTACGAAACCTACGGCATTATGAAATTAGGCGCCACGATTTTCATTAATCTGTTGAACCCTGGTTTGGTCACAATATTTATTGAGCAGATGTCGGTGCAGACCATTTCTGCGATTGCTTGCGTCACTTTTTTCGTCATGTCTCCTGCGCTTGTCCAGTCTGCTGCAAAAATTTGAAAGTTTCTTTCAAAATTTGCTTTAGTAATTTTGTGAAAAGCCAAAATGTTTAATGAAGCCAAAATGTTTAATGAAAATAAGCCTTGCAAAATTCTTACTTAGCATTTTGTCGACACGAGGCTGTTCGGACATTTCATTGGAACGCTTTCGCTTCACAGTTGTCGCCAGAAGTTGCTTTTCCTCGGCTTTGAAACATTGAGTTAACGAAAGCTGTTTCGAACCGGTGAAGAGATTTTGTTTTGTGGCCGATTCTTTTTTCTCCAATTCAACAAGCTTCTGAAAGACATCTTTGTGGTTGTTCTGCAGGTGTGTGCGCAATGAATAATTCGATTTATGGCTGTCCCACTTGTAGGTGTAATTGCATCCTTCCTGAAGGCATTTCGCGACCATGTTCCTGTTTTCGGCGCGAATATCGAAATAGGTGTCGTATTTCGACGGCATAGTTTATGGAAAGAATGGAATAAGGCCTAAAACTAATCGAATTAAACAAACAGCGACAGAAATAAATAGCAATAAACAGCAATAGCAATAATAGAAATGAATGCATTGATAAACAACAAATTTAATACACAATGCCAAAAACCTATTTGCAGCGAAATTTAAGCATGAGATGGCAAGGAAATGCGAGGTTGGAGAAATTTTCCTTTGGAATTTTTCAATGTCGAGGCAAAATTTCAAAATTTTTTTCCTCGGCCGCGCCCTATCGGGCACGGCCGAGGCCATTCTTAGGGGTGCTTAAAAATTGCGGATTGCGGCAAAAACAGGCCCAATCCGCAATCCGCAACGCCAAAATTGCCGCAATTCCGCAATCCGCAATTGCGTGCAACTCTGCACAGGATGCTGAATCTGCCATATATGACGAATGACGCCTTCATTTTTCTGCCCATTTATGTTGCGTATTAAATTTTGAGACGAATAAAAACTTTGTATGGAAATATTCTCTGCGTTATCAATTTTCCTTTCAAAAAATCAACCTCACAGGCGCTTTGGTTCGAAAAATGACATTTTTTGGCCGGAATGCAACTTTTTGGGCCAAAAAATTGACATTTTTGAGGATTGCGTAAAAAATATATTCGAATTCGTTAATAAGTCGCCGAGACCTACAGATTGAACTGTCACACACCCCTGTAGCTCACCGGTAACGTGTGTTTCCAAAAAAGTGCTAAAAGCCACTTTTTTGGCCAAAAGTGACATTTTTAACGGTTGGGTAAAACATTTTCTCTATCGGAGTAATATCGCCTACACTACAGCATCCGACATCATTTTTTTCTTACGCTGTCGTCCTAAAACGAACGTGACCTAAATGACTTGGTACTAAATAAATCGATTCCGACTGAAGCGCTTCCGTTATATTTCTCTTTCACCTACACAATAACAGTCATCAATTTTCTGTGTCTGGGCCAGAGACAAGAATGAAAGTAATAATGCTGGCATGTTTCCAACTTTACTGAAAACGTAAAAATCTTTTTTGACATTCGGTTGGAATTTTACTAAGCCTGACCGGGCTCATGCGTCCTGAAGTATCCCTTGGTTTAGGCAGACGTGCCAGGGCAATACCCCCTGATGTACCCCTTGGTGAGCTGGTAAGAAGTATCCTCGTAAGGAATGAGTCAATTTGAATTAGTCAATCGAATGTTCACTTTAGCTTTAATATCACTTTTCAGATCATTTTGTCTCCTCTTGCGCTCTCACCGTTTATCCTCAATCCAGCCATGGGATCTCCACTAGTCTTGAGCCCTTTTGTAGTCCTATGGTTCTCGCTCCGTTTATCCTTTCCCCACAGGCCTTTACAGGTGAGTGTTCAATTTGGTCGGAATTTGTGTTTGAACATTGATTGCCATTTGTTGTGATTACCGTTAAAACTATGTGTCAATAAATATTTTGATTGTATCATTTTAGAAAATGGGAGGAGGAGTAGCTGTCAAACAAAGGATGTTGAATCTGCCATATATGACGAATGACGCCTTCATTTTTCTGCCCATTTATGTTGCGTATTATATTTTGAGACGAATAAAAACTTTGTAAGGAAATATTCTCTGACTTATTGATTTTACTGTGTTTCGTGGACAATTTCGTGGATACCCGCTTGGAGGAAGGTACTTGGAATTTTTGTATGGAAATATTCTCTGCGTTATCAATTTTCCTTTCAAAATATCAGCCTCACATGCGCTTTGGTTTGAAAAATGACATTTTTGGGCCAGTATGTAACTTTTAGGGCCAAAAAGTTGACATTTTTGAGGATTGCGTAAAAAATTTATTCGAATTCGTTAATAAGTCGCCGAGACCTACAGATTGAACTGTCACACACCCCTGTAGCTCACCGGTAACGTGTGTTTCCAAAAAAGTGCTAAAAGCCACTTTTTTGGCCAAAAGTGACATTTTTAACGGTTGGGTAAAACATTTTCTCTATCGGAGTAATATCGCCTTTAATACACTACAGCATCCGACTTGTCCTGAACCGAATGTCCTCTATTCATTTTCAGAATACCGTAAATCCTCTAATTACTCCCTCCTCAATTTAATCCTCTCTCTAATAATCCCGCCTCCAACAGAGTGCCGAACGTACTTGCGGGATCGCCCGACCAAAACTAAGTGCATATTCGTGTATATCTCGCCACCCCATCGCCAAATCTTTGTCGTTGAAAAGAGCGGGGGAAATTGAATTTGAAATTTGAAAATTTTTTTGAAACCCTTACGAAATAATAATCCCTCGGGGAATTAGTTAGAGGAGTTATGGTAGTTTGTTTTGAAAAGAGAACTACTTGGTACAATCGATAGAACGACACGACCCTATCCTATTATACGACGATTTGTCAAAAATCCATAGTGGGTACCCTACTGCCTATTGGCCTATAGAAAGATATTTTTCACCATTTCATAGCTTCGCGCCATTTTTTCAAAACGCCAACATTATAGTCAAAATCTCAGCCTTTGCTCTGAAGAGAGAAAAGGCAAGGCAGTGGGAAATAACCGGGCAGACATATAACTTCTCTGCGCTCTACCTGTCCCTGCAGTCTTTTCTGTGCGCCGCACAATAGCACCAAATCGACCCACAACCAACACAAAGCGCTGTCCTCAGCCAACGTCTTCGGTTTAATTACCCGACTTCCAAAGTAACCAAACCCTTTTCGATTTTATAGAACACAATGCCAATTCGGCGGCAATTTCTTTATGCTTAAACTCGAATTCGAAATTTGAAATCAGTGAAGAAATATCTTTCTATAGGCCAATAGGCAGTATGGTTCGAAAAATCATTTTTCTGAAAGATCATTTTTCGAACCATAGAGTACCCCTTATGGATTTTTGATAAATAGCGCCAAAAAATCAATAGGGTACCCCCTATGGATTTTTGACAAATCGTCGTATAATAGGATAGCGCTAACGACACTTTCCGCCTCTGATTTCAGGTTTTTTAAAAACTTAAAGTGGCCATAACTTTTGATACACTCAAGCTTACGCTTTAAGCTTGGTCTTAAAATGTTCCTAAGCCTAGGCCGATAACTTAGGCTTAGACTTAAGTTTAGGCTTAGCCTTAGGTTTAGGCTTAAGCTGGGCTTTTCTCTAGGGAACATTTTAAAACCAAACTTAAAGCTTAAGTCTAGGCTAAGTTATGGTCATTTTTAGATATACAGGGGAAAGTGTGTAGCCTCCGTCCAAACAGAATCTACTTCTCTCTGTTCCGGCACAAAAAAATCCCTGGGCTAGACCAAATGGTTTCGCCGGGCAAATTTTGTGTGCAGCGGCCGATTACATTTTTCTTTAGCGCATTTCTTCGCGCATCTTTTCACAACTTATTCCACTGTAAACTACTTACTGATTGACGCACGCACACACATTTTCGGTTTGAGCCGGCCTGCCCAAGTGATTATGAAATGGGAGCTGTGTGTACGTTAGAAATAGCACAGGCCAGTGTTGTGGACGGGGAAGATTTGTGCGCATCAACTCAATTCATTTCCATTGAACGCTTTGCTGCTTTTATTATTGGGCGCGACTGACACTCTGACTAATTTTTCGGCTGCACCAGCTTACGGCAACTTCTCCTTTAAACTTAATTTGCTTTCGAAATAAAAATTTGTACAGCAAAGTACTTTATGCTTTTCCTGAATGCTTTCCTTACTTCCGCGAAAAGTAAAGCCATTATGTTATGATCTGATTCTAGTAGTAGAATCTAGGTATAACTGTAGGATTATATCCCATGAAAGTACGTAGAAAGTACTAAAAATTACCCAATGATGCTCCTTTTAAGGGTAATTTTCCGCACAGAATTCTAATCTCGGCTATTTTTCATTAGACTGTGAAAAAATTGATGTTTTGATATGTCAACTTTTTCTCCGGTTCCGTGTTTTGCACTAAAAAACAGCTCATTTATAATAACGGTTTTGATTGATATTGATTGGACATGTTATAAACATCCTGATAGTGGAATGTCTTAATGCACGTTCAAATGTTGTGCTATGTTTGGCATTGTGCATTCGCATTAAATTTTCTAGTCTGAAAAACGCATTGGCTGTAATATCAAATCACAGATGAACGATTTGTGTTTTCTATATGAATTTATTTTTCAATGGCACAGTTTCTAAAAAGCCTCCAATTTTGAATCTTTTCATTTTATTTCCAATTTATTTTTTGGACACATTCCTGAATCATTATTAAATGTTTAATTAAACCTATTAATTAAATTAATAATAATATTATTATATTAATTATAATATATTATTATAATAATAATTAAATTAAACCTGAAAATATTATTTTGGAAAATAGTCTTTAACTTTTACTCTTTCAGATGGACGCTATTGGCAACATCAACGAATTGCCAGTTGTAAACTTGGCAAGTCTTGAGTTTTAGATCACTTTTAGCAAACTATTTTTTGAATTCAGGCGCAAATCTTCGAGAAGCTTCCATGGAAAGTCCGGCTGAAAATCGAACAGGTGTGCAAAAATTGGCAACATGTGGCAAACAATTTCAGTTGGGCGAACTATAGGATCTTCAACAACTCTGAATACAAGAATTGGCCAGAGGCAAGAGCTATGCAGGTATGTCTTTCCAAGGTTTGCTTAGAGATTGCTTAGGAAAAACACTATACATGACCGACTTACCGCTTCCCAATGTATTTTGGACCAGGCCCAAGCCAAAACCAACACAAAATTGTTCAAAATACTTTCATTCCTTGGAATGTGAGGGAACTTAGAACATAGGTAAACATATAAACAAAATTTTTAATCGAACTCCCGTAGGGAGTCCCACGGCCGCTAGTACCCCCGTATCTGAGCGAGGTTGACGAATGACATCTAATATGAACGCGCTTCAATTGTGGAAAATGAATGAACCCTGATTATAAAAACTTTTCTAAAACGTAAAAACTTTAGATCAAGCCATTTTTCGAGCGCTGCGGTCATCATCTTCGGCATTTGGACCTTAAGAAATGGTCTCCTCAAACTGTGCTGTCTTTCATTAGAATGGCTCCAAACGTACAGCACCTGAGATTTTGGGATGTTAAGCTGGACGATGGATCTTCGAAGGAATTGGCTGGAATTGTGCCCGGCTTGAAATCGTTGGCTTACGTATTTGCTGAAGAGGTTTAAATAAATTTTAAATAAATTTTTACAAATTTTTGATCGAAAATTTGCACTCAATTTTAGAAATCCACCGGCTATAGTCTCGGATTGATTGAATGCTTCAAAGCCATGACGGGCCTCGAATACTTGTACATATACGAGTTTGGTGCCCTATTCGACCAATACTCATTCGTTCAATTTCCTTCCAATCTCAAATACTTGGGCCTGCATTATGTAAGCAATGCCGCTCAAATTCTTTCCTGGGTCGCCGAAGGATGCAAGAATCTCAAAGGATTGCGCTTGTTCTGCGAAGGAGATGAAAATTTGTTCCGCGCTTTATCTAAAATCAAAAGGTACCGTAGTTATTTTTGCTTATTGTATATGTTGCAGTTAAGTTTGATCTCAGTTAGTCTTGAGTTTCTGGCCCCGACCACGGTCCCCCACTGACCAAGCGGCCCGTACCGGTACATTCAACCCAGGGCCGGGTCTTACAGTACTCCTCAGCTTAACGTGTCGGTAGCAATACTAGGCCCAAGGGTTCAAAAATCGGGACAGGTCAGTAAAGTCAAGATTAACGTCAAGATTAACTGAAACATATACAAACATTGATTTTGGCTTACGTTTTAGCCTCACTTACTTGGCTCTGTCGCTCGAGTTTATTTCCGCTAACGATACTGGACACGTATTCGAAGAGCTGACCGAATTGCGAGCACTCGAGATCGATACTTTGGATGAAGAGGTAATTGCACTTTGTTAATTACACATCCTACTCACTTAGAAGAGAGAAGCTTAGAAGAAGCTTGAAGTTGATGTCTAGCTTTGGACATAACTCAGCTCAACCTTGAACTTCGACTGCATTACTTGGTCTACACTTAAAGCTTAGAGTCTGAATATTGAAATATGCTCTTTCCCCATCTCAAAAGCTGAATCTATCTATTTATTGACTTCTAGACTGTATTATTTTGGTTCAGCCTCCGCTTCAGGCTCTATAGAGCAGAGCCTGATGTCCCTATAACCATATAAGCATGTACATGCTTTCTAAGCCTACTAAACTTGCCTCCTGGAGTCAAACAACAGATCAGTACACAAAAATGAGAGATTCCGGAGACAATTGATCTAGAACTCCTCTAAATGTTTTCTAAAAACGTTTCATCCAAACTCTAACAAGCGAATTAACTGCCCTGTGATTACCGTTAAAACTATGCGTCAATCAACTTTTTCATTGTATCATTTTAGAGAATGGGAGAAGTAGCTGTCAAATACCGGAGTTTGAATCTGCCATATATGACGAATGACGCCTTCATTTTTTTGTCATTTATGTTGCGTATTAAATTTTGAGACGAATAAAAATTTTGTATGGAAATATTCTCTGCGTTATCAATTTTCCTTTGGTTCGTGCTTTGGTTCGAAAAATGACATTTTTTTGGCCAGAATGCAACTTTTAGGGCCAAAAAATTGACATTTTTGAGGATTGCGTAAAAAATATATTCGAATTCGTTAATAAGTCGCCGAGACCTACAGATTGAACTGTCACACACCCCTGTAGCTCACCGGTAACGTGTGTTTCCAAAAAAGTGCTAAAAGCCACTTTTTTGGCCAAAAGTGACATTTTTAACGGTTGGGTAAAACATTTTCTCTATCGGAGTAATATCGCCTGTCATACACTACAGCATCTGACATCATTTTTTTTCTTACGCTGTCGTCCCAAAACGAACGTGAACTAAATGACTTGGTACTAAATACCGTATTTTCGCTAATATAAGCCCCGGGGGCTTATATTATTTCAATCCCCCAAATTTGGGCAAAATCTTTCTCTAACCTCTCAGTTTTACACACTATTTCTCTTTCTCTAGGGGGCGTCTATTTCGGGGGTGGGGCTTCTATTATAGGGGCGGTGGCTTCAATTAGAGAAAATACGGTAAATCGATTGCGATTGAAGCGCTTCCGTTATATTCCTCTTTCACCTACACAATAACAGTCATCAATTTTCTGTGTCTGGGCCAGAGACAGAGAAGGAAAGTAATAATGCTGGCATGTTTCCAACTTTACTGAAAACGTAAAAATCTCTCTTTTGACATTCGGTTGGAATTTTTGGATTTGTAAAAATCTTGAATTTGCACTAATTTTTGACAAAAAAATTCTTTGACAGAAAAATTTATCACTAAAACGCTTTTGTTTAATACTAAATTCCAAATTTCGCGCCAAAACCAAGCTTTTTGGTGACAAATCAAAGTGTTTTAGTGCCAAAAAGTTTGTCACATGAAAAAATTTTAGCGAAAAATTCGAGGATTACTTCAGTAGTTCCAGATTGGTTCCAGAAATTGACAAAATTCTAGACTTTGTAGTTTGAAAACCAATGTAATGTCTGAAGCTATTACTGATCGATCTTTGAAAATCGAATCAAAACTGTATCAGTCTCGAAGAACCGAATTCGCTCTGTTTTGAATCACCAATGAAGTGATGTGAAAAATTTCGTATCACGCAGCCCACGAACTCCTTTTTTGGCTATTTCTTCCGACGTCATTCTCTTTTGGCCAAACGATTTCGTAAAAGTATTAGAGGAAACGAAAATTGATTGAGAAAAATTGTTGACGCCGGTCGCCTCCTTCCTTTCTTGGCTCGATTGCCAGCGGCAAAATCACTTCCCCTTTGTAAAGTCACGTCAAAACAACACGAGTGGAGCCTTTTACCTGCCCTTTACCTGTCTACGCGGGCGGAGTTGGACAAAGCGGAGTTAATTTGATGAAAAAAGTTCAAGTTCATTGAACTGCCGTTGGCTGAATTGGTTCAAGAGTTGAGAACGGTTCGGGATCTCTCAATAAATACCGAAAAGTACAAAAGAAAATTCGACACTTGTCTTTTTTGGATTCTCAAATCTCAGCTGTCAATTTCTTCCTGAAAAATTCTTGCTCAATCCAGAGAAATGCCTTCTAGTCGAAGAATTTCTGTGATATTCTTGAGCTTCGTCGTCGTATTTTTGGTCTTGTTGGACTTCAGGACAGATGCCGCACTTGTGGGAAGGTAAACTTTTTTCTTGTCTGAGTTTCTAGAATTTCAAAGTAGTTTCAAAAAATGGCTAAAAATGTAGAAAAATTTGAAAAGTTTGGAAAAATCTTTTAAAATTTTCAATAGTTTGACGTTTTTTCTTATGATCTTTGATCTCTTTGACATTTTAAGAGGTCAAATATGAGGTAAATGGCTTATTTAAGCCATTTTTGGAGAAAACATTTTTTCCATATTTTTGTATGATTTTCAAAAATTTAATTCAAATTTTCAGGAGAATCAAGCGCCAGCCTCCGACTTTCATCGACTGGACAGCTCCAAGAATGGGCGCAACCCCCTACGGCGTTCCCGGATATAGGCCTGGATATGGCGGGTCGTACGGACCTTTTGGAGTGGGTGCTGTGGGCCTTCTGCAAGGAGTCATCTTTGGCGGCAGATGAGCGGTGCGAAGGATCTGTTATCTCTCATGTTTTGTTCCACAAATTTCTGTACATATTATTGAATATGACATGCCAAATTTTTTGGTGAACAAATAAAAATTTAAATAATTCCTAAAAGTTTACATCAAATATGCTTAGAAAAAGTACGAAATAAGTTTGTTGAAATTTGTCTCCAATAGGAAATCGTTACAAAAAGATTACGTATATTTGTATCCTTTGCCTAAATAATAGTAAGAGTGCAAAAATTATTCTAGACAATGCTTCTAGAATGTTCTGAACAAATTCAGATATTCAGTTTTTCCTGTTTGCTGATCTTCCAAGTTCAAACTAAAAATCCGAGAAAAAATCTCAAGACAAAGTTACTTTTTCCTCAAATTTCAACGACATTTGTGAAATGTTTAATTTTGAAGACAGTTTTCAATATTTTTTACATTTGTAAAATGAAAAAAAAATTATGTTTGCAACCAAAATTCGATTATGGAGAGATAATTGACAATCAGCTCTAGCGGGGCTTCAGATTTTTTTTCTTTTTTAGGTAATACATCCAATATTCTTGTTTCTATCAAACAAGAATGAAACCTTGTTTGCCATAAAACGTTACTCAGCTGGGCATTCAAAAAATGCGTGAGGGTTTTCGATGTCACAGGAGTGTTTTTTGTCACAGATTTTCGAAATTTCCCGCCAAATTCAAACAATAGTTATGGATTTAATCCCTATAAGGGGGGGTCCGATTAGGCTTTTCTTTCAAGAGAACTAAGCCTGAATAACTAAATCTGTGAAAAAAGAACCACTTCTGTGACACGAATAACCTTTACGTGAAAAAAGTTTCCCAAAAAGTTCGTTTTTCAAAGAAACCCCAAATTTCAACCGCGCCCTCTTAGAAAAGTTGCTAAATAGGAACAGGTACGCCACCTGCCCTTTTCAGTTGTGAAATGCGCAAAAGACAAAGAAAAACAAAACTGCTCTTGATGACTCAAATTTGTGGGAAGCTATGTGGGAGGAGTTGGAGGCAAGGAAAAGTTGTCTGGAAGAAGTGTGTAAAGTTGGGTTGAACTGCCTGTGGCTTCATATTTTTCATTGATTAGTAAAAGGTCGATTGTACAGTTATACGTCGTCTGTTTCGTTATTCAGAAATATTCCTAAACAAACTAAAATGCGAACAACTTTTGCCATATTTTTTTGCTTTATTGCAATTTTTGTGCTGTTTCTTGATTCTCGGACAGGTGCGGCAATCGTTAGAACGTAAGTGAAAGTATGATATGACATGTCATCTCATGTGATTACTGAACTATAGTCATATTACATCAATTCCTAAGCCTAATACCGTTATTTGGAATCAAGCACCCATACTTGGTGCTTTAAAAGCCATATTTAGCTTTCGCGCACTTGGGTCTTTAGGCGAACAACCCTTATAAGAGCATACCTTAGGGTTGTTCGCCTAAAATCTCAAGCATAGACCAAGACTTGTTTAGCCTAAGCATAAATCATGCCCTTATAAGCGTTGTTCACCTTAAATCCAAGTGCGCGAAAGCCAAATATGGCCGTTATAACACCAAATATGAACATTGGATACCAAGAAAGGGCATTAGAAAAACACTTCTAAACGAAAAGATTCTTTGGAACTGCGAACTTTTATTTTCAGGAGAGAAAAGCGGGAGCCTCCGCTTTTCATTGATTGGACCGCTCCAAGAACTGGCCCAACTCCCTACGGCGTTCCCGGATATAGGCCTGGATATGCAGGAGGCCCGGATATAGGACCTGGATACGGCGCTCCTGGCTATGGCACTCCGGGATACGGCGCACCTGGATACGGCGTTCCTGGGCATTGCTCTGGCGGCGGCTTTGGCGGCGGGCCAATAGGTGCCTATGGGCCATTCGGTGTTGGTCTTGCCGGACTTACGCAAGGTCTACTTTTTGGAGGAAAATAATGTGTTAAGACTCTCTTTGATTTAAGTCCAGAAATTTTTATCGGTTGATCGTAAAAGTTTGTATGTATTTTATTGAATGATTATTGATGTATGAATAAAAGAGACTATAGTCATTGTGACGTTTATTGAAATGGCAACAGTTTCAGTTACAAAAGAAATGATGCAATTTTGGATATAAAATGGGACCTCTATCCTTATTGCATAAAGAAGAATAATTAAAGATCTAGTTATCCAAAAAACAGTTTTCAACGTAAATTGTGTTTGAAATTTGTGAAAAACATACTCATTTTTCAAATATGGCTCGAAATACGAATCTTTTTGTAAGAAAAATTTTTCTCTGTCTGTCCTCCTTTGACTATACACTCAAAACATACAACAGCTCCTCCTTTCAGAGCAAGTAGGTACAATTCAATCTTACCACATAAACATTGCAAACCACCATAGGTGGGCCGCAGGCCCGACTGTAAGGTGGGCTGAAGATTAGAGCCGCGTAGCGGCTCCTCCCAAGCTAGTCTCTTTATAGAAGAAAGCGAAAATATGGTTCATGTCTGAAAAGTAAGGACTGACTTGAAACGTGGGAAATAACCAGGCAGACACAGACGTTCTCTGCGCTCTAACATGTTGCGTTGTCTTTTCGTGGTCCCACACACTATAACTCTTTTGACCCCTACACATCTTCCCTAAATACTAAGCGGCGTCGTGCGTGTGTGTGTAGGCAACGCTCCCGTGTGATCAATCATCCAGAAAGATCCAGCATTCAGATCAGGGCGTGTGATAGCTCAATCGATAGGTCTCGATGAGGAAATTAGGGGAAAATTGTCAGAACCAAAATTTGAATATTTGAATTCGCGCCAAAACCGAAAAACGTGCTTTTAAGGGTTTTGGCCAGAGGAAGTGATGTTTTTTATGTTCCCAATCGATTCCTGAGGCGATTCTGGACCACTTTGCTTTTTACACTTTTTGATTTGGCGCATTTTTGAAAAAAAGCCACTTTTTGGCCAGAAAATCGGGTTTTTTGATGTAATGTGTCTACGGGTCTGATTTTTGGTACCCGGGGGTTTTCGGATACGCTGATCACGAATCTGACGTCAGATTCGAGATTTGAATATTTGAATTCGCGCCAAAACGCAAAAACGTATTTTTAAGGGTTTTGACCTGGGGAAGTGATGTTTTTTATGTTCCCAATCGATTTCTGAGGCGATTCTGGACAACTTTGCTTTTTACACTTTTAGATTTGGCGCATTTTTGAAAAAAAGCCACTTTTTGGCCAAAAAATCGGGTTTTTTGATGCAAGCTGTCTACGGGTCTGAATTTTGGCACCCGGGGGTTTTCGGATGCGCTGATCACGAATCTGACGTCAGATTCGAGATTCGACCCGAGATTCGCGCCCGACCCTCCCCCTTGAAATGTGAGGCAACTTAGAACATATACTCCCGAACAATCCTTACTCCCGAATAACAGCTGTTGAGGGCCGAAGGCCCGAAATAGTCTCATGCTGCTCTACTCCCGAACAATCCTTACTCCTGAATAACAGCTGTTGCCCCCTATACATAGGGGGCATACTGATCCAGACTCCCCGCGGCCTAGGCCGCGTTAGCGGCCTAGTATAAGTATTAAACCGAAAAATGGTATTTAAACCGGAATTGAATTGCCGCACTTTTTAATTGACTCAAAATATGGGCTGGCGTGGGACAAGTCAGTCCTTACTTTTCAGACATGATCCATACATATTTATTTTTAATGAGGTCATCCAAAAGCCTTCGCTAAGCCTTTTCGCTAACCCGAAACGAAATGTATCAACAAGTCTTTTCCAAATCCAAACTCTAGTCCTCAAATTAAATTTTCAAATGAATGCCAACGGCTATGGAAAGTCCGGAAACACCAGGAAACCCAGCCTGCTTTGACACAAATATTTTCCAAGTGGCTTTCCAGAGTTTCTCGGCATTTTCCGGGGTTTCCCTTGCGCCTTAGCGAAACATTTTTCGACGAAAAGAGCAAAGTGTATAGAAGGAAACATGTTTGTATACTCTCGCTTCCATTTCAAACTATTGACTGCGAACTTTATTGTCTGGAGGCGGAGTTGGCAAGGCGGAAATAATTTGATGACCCCGAGCATTGTTTTTGGCTGAACTGGTTCAATACTAAATGATCAATCAAATAAATATTTAGAACCAAGAGAAAAGTTGACATTTTCTCTCACGTGTTTGGATTCGAGTCTTTCCTGAGCCAAGAAATAATGCCAGCTAGCCGGGGAATTATCCTGGCACTGTGTGTGGTCCTCGTATTTTTGATGTTTGTGAATTCTCCGTCGGACGCCGCAATCTTTGGAAGGTAGGCATTGTTTCTATCTTGAGATTTATCAGTGATTTATACTCATAAGGACCAGGATTGGCATCCTGAAATGGAAATCTGACAAATACCCCAAAAAACTGCAACTTCTACAAGAATCTGACTAATTTTGGAAAAATGTAAAAAACAGGCAAAAAATTGAACAAGATTGGTTGTTTAGAAATTTGGATTCTTACAAATTTCTCTGAGAAAAGAAGACGAAAACCCTTCGTAAAACTAGCTTATACCAGGTTTTTCTGACAAAATGGAATCCTGGAACGGATTCGCCCGGACAATAGGTCATTAGTAATGACATAGTGTCCGGATGAACTGTAATGACTCATTACAGTGAAAAATAAGCTAATTTATGACGACCATACAAAAACTATTCTTTTCACATTTTTGAGAAAAACTTTTTCTCTCCGAAATTTATACCATCTATTTTCAGAAGGCTAAAGCGCCAGCCTCCGACTTTCATCGACTGGACCGCTCCAAGAATGGGCGCAACCCCCTACGGCGTTCCCGGACACAGGCCAGGATATGGCGGGTCGTACGGTCCTTTTGGAGTTGGTCTTGTCGGAATTGCTCAAGGACTCATTTTTGGCGGAAGATGATATGTTAAACTTTATTCTATCCTTAGCACTTTCTGTATATAAATTATTGTGGCACTAAAGTATCATGTTATCCTGGATTACTAAAAATAAATTTTTGAATATTATAAGGTATGCTTTCTCAATTATTAAAAAAGTATTTGCAATGTTTCTGAAAATATTCGGCAGCAAAAATTAATTATAAAATGCGTGAAATGAAAATAAAAAATATTTGTTCCATACTGGGGTCGAACCAGTGACATCCAGCTCACTAACGCTGTTATTAGACTGGCGCTCTAACCAACTGAGCTAATGGAACACATGTGATCATTGCTCGTTTTGTGAACTATAAGGTTGGAAGACGAATTCAGTCGGTTGTTTTCGCTTATTGTTATCACTTTTGATATGGCGCATTTTTAAAAAATGTTTGGGAAAAAGCATTTTTTGTCGGAAAATGACATTTTTGAAACGAAAGCATCTACGGGGTTGACCTATAATTTTACCTAGTTAACCTATAATACTATTCATAGTTTTTAGGAGAAGTTAATGGGCTATCGAAGGATATTTAACACTCAAGAAAGGGGGGGAATGGGTAAAAATCCCCCGCGGCCATTTTTTGGCATAACTTTTTACTGGAACCTTCTAGAAGGATGAGTAATAGCTTAAATGGAAGCTAAGACTCTAGGCTACAAATCGGTATATTACTCGCCTCATCTCGATTCAAGATTCTCGAGATTTAATTATTTTTGTCTCAAAATTTCAACTTTTTTTGCAAATTCCAGAATTTGAGACAAAAATAATTAAATCTCGAGAATCTTGAATCGAGATCCGGCGTATGATATACCAATCGATAGCCAGAGTTTTTACCTAGACTCTCTACGGGGTTGATTTTTCGTATCCCCAAATATAAAAATTTGTAAATGTGTTTGAAAAAGTTATGGTTTGTGCCTGGCTTTTTTAAATATAGAATTTCACTTTCATTCATCATATTTATTCTCAAAATTGCGGAGTGACTCTTGACTCAACTCTGTTTTCAATTCGGCCTGCGCAACAACAAAAAAGTGTTCGTCAAATCCTCTTAAGGTCTATAAAAGTGGTCTGCCAACTCATGACTCCATTTTCATTTCATTTGTGTAAAAGAACAAATGGGTCGCCCATTGATTGCCGCAGGAAGTGTCGCATTTTCTTCTTTCCTATGTTTCGCTCTCTTCGCTTTCTCAGCTGGCGACAGTCGGGAAGTCATCGGAGACAGGTGAGTCGAGTTCAATCATAAAAACATTAAAAAAAAGTGGCCGTAAATGTAATAAAGCGAAACTTGGAACATTGGCTAATAGGGAAACGTAAAAGTTTGCACTTTTAAATGAAACTTGTGAAGATGTTAGTTCAAGAATGAAAGGTAGCCAGGGGCACGAATTTTTTAAGATTGAGAGAATTTTGGGGAATCACATTTTTCTCGATTTTTGATGGCGCAGAATCTTTTTTGGAGGCAGAAATTGTTTTGGAAAATAACTGGAAATTTGTTTTGAAAATCGGAAGAAAAAAATCAGTATTCCCATGTAAAGATGTAAAATTCGGACTCTGTAAACACGTTCCCAGGCATCTGGAACTAATATTTTGCCTCATTTAAAAAGTATGAAAAATCGTACAAAAACCTATTTTCGCTAAAAACATTCAAAGATCTCTAAAAACGGTTTTCTGTATCTTCCAAAAGATCATTTAAACAAGCCATCCACTACCTTAAACTGAAGTAGCGTCACTTTCTCTCACCAACTATCACACATCCAAACCACCAAACTTCAAAACTCGCTAGATCGATAAAAGTTTCAATCACAAGGCTTACCTTAGCAAGTCTGAGGTTCACAAAAGACATCAACCCAACTGGGGGGTAAACGTCTGCAGTGCTAAACAACACTCGACACATGTCTTTGCGCCAGCGACGCAGAGGATTTGTATGGTAAGCATGAGAAAGAGAGTGTTCTAGCCGCCTCGGCCCAGTAAAAAGAGCTTCACTGGCTGCAGCCAGTGAAGAGCTCTTTTTACTGGCTGGAGCCAGTAAATTTATTTAATTATGGGTTGGAGGGAAGCGAGTGCGTTAGAGATACACACTCTCTCGCAAACTGAGCATCAGCCCAAAATGTTGCGATTTTCCAGCTAGAACACTCTCTTTCTCATGCTTACCATACAAATCCTCTGCGTCGCTGGCGCAAAGACATGTGTCGAGTGTTGTTTAGCACTGCAGACGTTTACCCCCCAGTTGGGTGGTAACCTTCACAAAATACCTTCTGCGCAATTCTTTGTGACTTTCTTTGCCTAAATTTGGAGCATATTAAAAACTTGGAGCTTATCCAGGATAATGTCCTAGCCATGTTTTCTATCTTTCACCACGGTTCGCAGAATTCATAATGCCAAGGAATGTCTTTACCGAGGAATGCGATGAGAGTGCTAACCAGCAAGTAGATCAGCAATCCAGCCAGTACCGTATTTCCTCCAATAAGGGCCCCTATTCCAATAAGAGCCCCTCTCCAATAAGGGCCCCCTATAGAGGGACATCGAAAAATAAGGGCCCCGGGCCCTTTTTGGAGGAAATACGCATCTGCACAGCAAGTAAGTGGTGCACACTTCTTGCACTTTCGCTCATTTGGCGGTAGGCTGGAGGGGAGGCAGACAGACAGAGAAAACACTATTTCTCAGAAAATTCCTCGGTAAAGATTCTGTAAAGCGTTCCTTTCCATTACCGATTCTGCCAACCATGCTCTCCACACCTTTTACTTCTCTGCTCTCGCACTTTCCAACTGTCTTTTAGTTTGCAAAAATCCATTTCCAGCCTTGCCTCAGACAGGGCAGTTGGCCACACTTACAGCACCAAGTCTAAGCCAAGTTTCGCTCACGATTCAAGAATCCCGAGCGAAGAACCCACTTATCATTCCTCCCGTCATAGCGCGCCGATCCACGCCTCATCGTCTCTGTACGGCTCCAGCCCGCCAGTCTATGTGTCGAGCAACGGTCCGGTTTACGTGTCAGGACCGGGTCCGATCTACACCTCAAATGCTGGATCAGATCTGTACTCTTCACGTTCCTATGTACCGTATGGCGAGGGAGAATATGGCGTGGGCCGTTATTATGGACGAGCGACTCCCGAGTATGGATCTTATGGAACGCCGCCCTATGGCTATGGAAGTGGGTTTGAGTTTCATTCGGATAGGTTTATGTTGCAAATTGGGCATGAATACGAAAATTTTTTATTCCTTAGTTTCAAGCAACTGAAAAAAGATAAAAAGCGTCAAACGAACATTCTAGAAGAGTGTGTAACGGCTTAATCGAAAGACCAGAGTCTCAGTATTGAGTTTCAATTTGAGCCATTATAGACTCTTCTAGAATTTTCCAGAATATGTTTGGCGCAAAAAAATACTTTGGTGAAAAAATTGACGCCAATGTAGAGGATTAATCTAAAAAGGCTTATGCCGGCCTGGCTTCAATATCGCCTTAGGCATTTGAATAAATTTTTTGAAACTTGGCGCTTTATGGCTAAAATTGGCCTTAGCAGAGCTTTTCACGTGAATGGTCGTGATAGGACCAACAGTTTCCTGAAGCGTTCAAATTGGCGGTAGGTTGGCATTATGTTGTCATAATGTCTAGAGGACGTAAGTATTGAAAATATGACCACAACATATTGCCAAATTATCGCAAATTTGAACGCTTCGCAAAACAAAATTGCTTTATTCAAGGTAGCGAAACTATTTACCGGATATTTCTTACAGGTAAATATGGACGCACCTCGTCTGAATCCGGATACGGGCCATTTGGAGTTGGCTTATTTGGATTGGGACATGCTGCAAACACTTACGGGCCCGGTGCTGCTCTCAGTGGATTCCTCTTCGGAGGAAAGAAATGAAGCGACAACTTCAAAAAATTCCGGTCCTGAATTCGAATAAACGATTACTTTTATGATGACAATGCATTTTTGAATATTAATTTTAAACTTTCACTTATCTCAATGAAGAGTAAAAATCCTAAGAATGCTTAGAATGTATGAATTATTATAGTGTCTTCAAATACACATTTTTATTTGAATAAATAATAAATTTTGCAAGAGTAATTAAAAACACAATTACGAAACCTTATTTTAATAGTAAAAAGATAGTTATGGCCATTTATAGATTCGATTTTTTGTGGTCTTTTGTTGATCTTTGATCAGTTACACGAGAGTCTTTTTGCGATCCTATTTATCTCTGGCCCGTTCCCATACCCCGTACGTTTTCATATATAACTAGGATATGCAAAATATTCATTCGAATTCATTCAAATTCACCGTTATAAAATATCAACATTGTTCAAGGGTCATTGGAATGCTTTATAATAACACCCTTTAATCAATTAAATAGTAATCGAACAATAGTTCCTCAAGAGAAGCCGATCCCAAGATTTTACCGGAGAATGCTCAGACCCAGCCAATCTGCCCAAGGTGTGCATTCTCTGCACACCTTCGGCGGAACTCAAAGGGAACCAAATTGCACCCGTACGGACATTTTAAGCTATCACTTGCCCAGAAATCAGCTGTGCAAGGGGTCTAACCGCCATGCTCGCACGGAGGCATTCACAGGCTAGGTCACTGGGAGGATATGTCCCTGTGTGTCATGTTTTACAAAAAGCTTAGGTAGTGCAAAGCTCGGAAACGGAGAATCTGCGAATTGATCTAACAAAGCGCGATATTTGAGCACTGCTCGCGAAAATCCGACTAAACAGGAAATTTCAATCAAAACTTCATTTGGGGAAGCACGTTTTCCAAATATAAGTATCACATAAAAGAAGTAGCTAGGATTTTAGAATATAATGGCGTGAGTCCCAGGACTAAGTTTAGATTTTTTGTAATAAGCGAAAATCCTGGTCCCGCCCCGTCTTTGATCTAAAAATCGGCTTTTATGTGTTTTAGGGTAATTTGAAACGCTGATTCCTATCTGGAATAAGTTTTTTATATCGCATCAAAAAATACATTTTTCGGAAATAACCCCCATTTTCGTCAAAAATAAAGAGCAAACTTTTTCAAAACCCACGGAACCCACGCTATTAGGTTTTAGCTCATTCTTTTATGTCATACAGGTATTTTGAAAAGTCCCTAAATTAAGTTTCCTATTCGTGCTTTGTTTTACCTCTTCCCATTTTGTTTGAAATTTTAGTAAGAAATGATGAATTTTGTATTATAATTTAACTGGGCGTTATAGGACGCCAACGACTATAATCCGGGCCTGGTGGAGTGCTTCAAAACCATGACGTGCCTCAAATATTTACATATTTACGGCGTAGAATCCTTATTTGACCAAAAGTCATTCGTGCAATTTCCACCGAGTCTGAAATATTTGGATTTCGGCTCGATAAGCAATGCTTACAAAATTCTTTCCTGGGTCGCCAAAGGCTGCAAGGACCTCAAAGGATTACGTTTATCCGGTAGCACGTTTAGTCCGCTCCAGACCATTTCTCAAATGAAAAGGTAAAATTTTATTGATTTGTATACATTACGCGAGTCTCACTGACAAAGCCAATCACCCCAAATAATTAGGAACCTCAAATCCCTCCTTCGAGCGGCCGAAGGCCGCGAGTCTCACTGCAAAGCCAGGCTATAAACAGGCTAAGGCTCCGTGGTGCCGTAGGCACCACCAATGAAGCTAGTAAAAATGAGCTAGGATTTTATCATATAATGGCATGGATCCCAGCTGCCCATGGCTGAGTTTTGAAAATTTTTTTCATTAGCGAAAATTGTATTATAATTTAACTGGGCGTTATAGGACGCCAACGACTATAATCCGGGTCTGGTGGAGTGCTTCAAAACCATGACATGCCTAGAATATTTACATATTTCCAGCGTGGAAGTCTTATTCGACCAAAAACCCTTCGTGCACTTCCCACCGAGTCTGAAATATTTGTCTTTTGACTTGATAAACAACGCCGACAGAATTCTTTCCTGGGTCGCCAAAGGCTGCAAGAACCTCAAAGGATTACGTTATTCCGGTTGCACTCTGAGTAATAGTATACTCCAGACCATTTGCCAAATGAAAAGGTAAAATTTATTGATTTGCAAGCATTACTTTAGGTTATTTTGTAGTCTCACTTACTTGTTCTTGCCGCTCCCAATCGCCCACGATATCGGATACGTCTTCGAGGCATTGACTGAATTGCAAGCCCTTGAAATCAATACTCTGGATGAAACGGTAGTCATAGTTTGTTATCAATTTCCCACGAATACAATAACGTTATGCTCAGATATGCAGCCTATTAGGGCATAAATAAGCACTGATAAAAATGCACTTGACAAAAATTTTGGACAAAATTCTTACCGACAAAATAAGCATTGGTAAGAATGCACTTGACAAAAATTTTAGCTAAATTTTATCAATATTTAGGTAAATTTGGACTTCAACGAAAAGTTATCTTAAGTAGGCCGATATAAAAATTAAGCAGTCCTAAGAATGCACTTCCAAAAAATTCCATGCGACCGACTGACAGTTTTAACTTACTATAAGGATTTTTTGAATTTGGATGATGGGCACAAATCCTAACGCGCCTGCAGGTCGGCTCCCGACTAGTCGAGCTGACAATTACTTGTTTTAGATTATCACGGGGATGACAAAATATTGCAAAAAGTTGGAACACTTAAGCATCCGCAACTGCCTCGACCATGGTTCCGAAATACAGGGAAATATCCTGCGCTTGGCCTCTCTCCCAAAATTGTGCTCCTTGACAATTGAAGCTCGTTATTCAAAAGAACAAACCACTGAATTAATCAAACGATTAGTAGCCATTGGGAATCTTGAGGTAAAGTAGTTTGGATCAAACTTTATCTCAAATATTATTCGCGAATAGAAACATTTCAGAAGCAATCCAATAGAAAAAAGAAACAAATATGTAACAAAACTCAAAACCGTTTATGTTTTCGGAATTCAAATGATTTTTCGAAGATTTCTGTGATTCAAAATTTTTGTGAAAATTTCTTATGATTTTAGCATATATACATGTATACCTCTGAAGATCCACTCGAAGCTGAAGTCTTGTTTGAAATGCTTCGCCAGTGCAAGGTATATACTTTAATTATTCAGTAGATACAGGTTTATTGTTCGCAATCTCAAATACTTGTCCTTAACACCCGGAAGGTCCGGTGTAGTAGTTGGTCAGAGCTATTGCTGGGACTGTGTAGATACTATATTCGCAAAAAAATCGGAATCGGTCCGTTGAACGATGTTGCTAAAAGTCGATTTGAAGGACGCGAGGCCCGAAAAATGGGTCGTTGAATCCATGGGCCTGTTTTATTCATAATTTGTTTTGACACATAAAATGCCGTAGAAAAGAGTTCCGACAGGGCAAATGGCGATTTGAATTTGCGCCAAAACATAATTGCATGCCAAAGGGGTTAAAAGGGGCCGCTGAAAATTTTTAATGAGGGCGATTACTCGGCAGGGGTCTCCTCTAGAGATTGGTAAAAAAATTTGAGTGGGGCCTTATTATAGTAAAAATTTTCACAGTCAAAACTTTTCCGTATTAGAGGAGACTCTTTTCCTGATGCTGAACAGAGCCTCCTCTAATAGGGAAAAGTGTTGACTGTGAAAATGTTTACTCTAATAAGGCCCCACTCAAATTTTTTTACCAATCTCTAGAGGAGACCCCTGCCGAGTAATCTCCCTCATTAAAAATTTTCAGCGGGTTCTTTTAACCCCTTTGGCATGCAATTATGTTTTGGCGCAAATTCAAATCGCTATTTGCCCTGTCGGAACTCTTTTCTACGCCATTTTATCCAAGTTATACGTCGCTGAAATGCTTGTCACGTCAGTTTTCTAACAACGTATAATTTGTTTTGATATCGTTACTTAATATTTCATTTTTAGGTAAAAGTTTACAATTTCACGGGTATGAAAAATAGTATATGTTAGAAACCGCCAAGGATTTCTGTCTTTTACTTGAGACCGCTGCCATTTTTATATGAAAATCGGATTTCCGACAAAATTTTGCCCTATACGATGTATTTTGCCACAATAATTATGACAGAAAAAAATTTTATATCTAAATTTTTCGGCTTATTTTACATTTTTTGGTCAAAAATGATACAAAAAAGTGGCATTTTTTGCCGCAATATAAAAAAACTAAAGGCAGATTCGGATTCAGCGCCCAAAAATACCCCTAAAAACTCATTTCGCGGTGTTAAAAGGACATTAACAGAATTTTTAGTTGTAACCGGTTCCATTAGCAAAAAAAAATGTGTACCTGGATTTCAGGTCTTGACCCTTTGAAAATTGAGTCATGTCTTTGTTATGCTTACCCTCTTTTTCTCAAAAAACCAAAAAATTAAAATAACTTCAAAACAAAAATGCGTAAAAACGTTGCTCTATTATCCATCTTTCCATATATCTTATTGCTAAACAATTTCTAGGAGTAGCTACTCGTTAAGCCAACTTTAAATTTGGATCCGTCTGCAACTCTCTTTGCTTTGCAATTATTTTTTGCTAAAATCCTTTAGAAAATCCGAACCATTTATTCGAATTTTGGCCATATGGGCCCCGATTTCGATAAATGGGCTCCGATAAATGGATACATAAAAATCGTTTTTGGATGGGTTAAATGGGAAAATTTTTCATAATTGTTAGCCATTTTAGTAAAAATTTAGCTAAAAGTATCTAAAAATATCTAAAAACCGCAAAATTATCGCCTGAGGTGGATACATGGATGCATAAAAATCGTTTTTGGGAGGGTTTAAGCCGTAAAAATGGCATTCTCTATATAACGGCGATTTTGTTCGGTACCTTGACAGCCGTAAAAAGAGGCTCGATTAATTTAATTATTTAGCAGATGCAGATTTATTGTTCGCAATCCTAAATACTTGTCCTTAAAAGGGCAAAGACAGAATTTTTGGTTGTAACCGGTTCCATTAGCAAAAGAAAAATCCGTACCTGGATTTCGGGACTTGATCATATGAAAATTGAGCTCTGTTATGGTTATGCTTATCCATCTTTCCATATGGCTTATTTCTAAAAAGTTTCTAGGAGTAGCTACTCGTTAAGCCAACTTTAAATTTGGATCCGTCCGCAACTCTCTTTGCTTTGTAATTGTTTTTTTTTGATAAAATCTTTTAGAAAATCCAATCCATTGCTTTGAATTTTGGCCAAATCAACCCCGATTTCTATTCAAAAATTTGTCAAGTGGTCGACGAAATTGATGAAAGAGACAGTCAACATCGCGAGTCTCCTGAAATGACCCATCCAATGGTTGAAATGAGATATTATGGTGAAATGAATGGTACCATAAGACCACACAAATGGTTTCGTTTGACCGAAAACATTACTGTTCTTGACGCATTTGAGAAGTGGGAATATGGATGTCTTAGTGCCGGAAAACCATAAGCATTTCGTATAAAACGTAACTTTTGGACTCTTGAGCCTGCCGCCCAAGACTCAAATGACTAATGGTGTAACGGTGTTTGACGATCTTATTTGATCAGAGAACAAGCTAAATAATTTCAACAAAATTTTTAGTCATGCAAAATTTATGTTTGCTATATTTTCAGAGTGGGCTCCGCTACATCTGTCAGACGCCCCGAAATTTATTTGATGTCTTACATCTCCATGTTCTTGCCCATATTCTCAATCAGTTATAAGTCATACCAAGTTTTGACAGAAATAAAATAGTTAGAACATTTTTTGTTATATTGGTTTCCAATTTTTATTGTTGTAGCGATTTTGTGTGAAGCACATTTTGTCATCTTAGTATAATCAAATTAAGACGCTGATTTTAAGTATAACGAAAAACAACAAAAAATTAGCCGTTGATAATGTCAGGAATATAATTTTTTATTAGCGGAACATATTATGACATTTGAATTATCCTGAGGAGTTGGAGTGTTCGTAAATTGTATAAAAAAGTTGATGCAGAAAGTTTACCAGAAAGGTTTCTACTAGAAACCCTATGGGAATGTGACAAGAATCTTGAGATTATGAAAAAGATTATGACAAATGCACGTTTTGATATTTGTTGCCAAAGCTGATATGGCAACTTTTTCTCTAGTTTTCGATACACTTTTCTGTTGTTTAGTATTTTCCGAGTTTTCGTAAAAACGCACATTTTCAAAAACACTCCATGTTTCATAATGGATTTGATAGATAAAATGGGCACTGTTATGACAATGGTGAGAGTGCAATGTCTCAATTCTCGTTCAAAAATAGTGCTATATTTGGCATTGTGCCTTCGCATCAGATTTTCAAGTTTGAAAAACGCATTCGCTGCATTCTCAACTCACAGGTGAATCATTTGTGTTTTCTATGAGAATTTATTTTTTGGACACATTTCTGAACCGTAAATTATCTATTAACGTTTCTAATTTTGAGCAGATATTTTTTAACTTTTTCTCTTTCAGTACAAAATGGACGCTATTGGCAACATCAACGAATTGCCAGCTGTAAATTTGGTCAGTCTTGATTTTAGATCACTTTTAACAAACTATATCTTGATTTCAGGCGCAAATCTTCGAGAAGCTTCCATGGAAAGACCGGCTGAAAATCGAGCAGGTGTGCAAAAATTGGCAACATGTGGCAAAGAATTTCAGTTGGGGAAACTATCGGATCTTCAACAACATTAAATACATGGATTGGCCGGATACCAGGGCTATGCAGGTATGTCCTTTCAAATTTTGTTTGACCGGGGGTTTTTAACCGGGGGGGGGTTGACTAATAAAAACCTTTCCAAAAATGTGAACGATTTTAGATCAAGCCATTTTTCGAACGTTGCGGCCGCCATCTTCGAGACTTGACACTTCGTGATTGGTCTCCTCAAACTGTGCTGTCTTTCATTAGAATGGCTCCAAATGTTCAGCACCTGAGATTTTGGGATGTTAAGCTGGACAATGAATCTTTGAAGGAATTGGCTGGAATTGTGCCCGGCTTGAAATCGTTGGCTTTTAGTGATTCACTTCGACTTCATTTACTTCGACGCGAAGAGGTAAAATTTTTAAGACTACATTTTGATCAAAAATTAGCAGTTAATTTAAGAAATATATATATACCGGCTATAATCTTGGATTGATGGAATGCTTCAAAGTAATGACGGGCCTCGAATATTTATCCATATTCAAATATGATGCCTTATTTGACCAATACTCATTCGTTCAATTTCCTTCCAATCTCAAATATTTGGAACTGCATTATGTAAGCAATGCCACTCAAATTCTTACCTGGGTCGCCGAAGGATGCAAGGATCTCAGAGGGTTATACTTGCGCTTATACCGCTACTACACAGATGAAAATTTGTTCCACGCTATATCTCGAATAAAAAGGCACCGTAGTTTTTTTTTTACAAACATTTATTCTGGCTTACTTTTCAGCCTTACTTACTTATCTATGGATACGTCGCGCGATTGGAAGCCTCCTTACGAGATCGGATACGTTTTCGAAGAGCTGACCGAATTGCGAGCACTCGAGATCGACACTTTGGATGAAAAGGTAATTGCAGTTTGTTACTTTTACTTTTGTTACTTTACTCCTACTCACGTAGTAGAGAGAAGCTTAGAAGAATCTGAAGTTGATGTCTAGCTTTGGACATAGCTCAGCTCAGTCTTGAACTTTGACTGCCATTTTGTCTATCCTTAAAGCTTAGAGTCTTGAATATCGAAATATGCTCTTTCCCCATCTCAAAAGCTGACTACTTGATATGTAGTCAGTGCCCTGCGGTGAGAATTTTTGAACCCCGGGGAATTTTCAAAAACAAAAGGGGGGACCCTTTTGTTTTTTTGTGAATTTATTTTTGAGGCATTCTTAGGGGAGCTTGTTCCAAAAGCTGGACCCCGGGAAATTCCCCTATTTCCCCATATGACGGCAGGGCCCTGTATGTAGCCAATCTGTGACTAAAAAGTAATCTTGTTTTAGACGATCTCAGCGATTATGAAACATTGTAACAAGTTGGAACACTTGGACATATTCAATCGCAATGACACCATCAGCGCAGAACAACATGCCGCTATTCTACGCTTGGCTTCGCTCCCAAATTTGTGCTCTTTCGCGATTTCGGGACGCATTTCGAAAAAAGATGGTTATTCGAAAGAACAAAGAACTGAATTGGTCAATCGATTGATTGCGAAAGGAAATTTTCAGGTAAAGTTAGATTTTGAAAAATTACTAGACTATTCAAAAAATTTTAAAAACTTATATGGTTTCAGTACATAAAAATGTACGCACAAGCTCCGCTCGAACCTGAAGTCTTGCTGGAGATTCTTCGCCGCTGCAAGGTACGTACTTTAACTAAATAAATAAATTTAGTAAAGGCAAATAACTCTAAATGATTTTGCTCTACTTAAAATGGAATGCAAACAATGTCATAGAGTTCATGGATTTTTTGCGCTATTCGACTCTAATCCTAATCTTTGCTCTTCCGGCAGGGGACTTTATCCACATTGTCCACTTTCATACATTTTCAATATATTTTGGTCAAAAAGTAATTAGACTAAACAGTGTATAAAAAGTAAGTAGAATTTGGGAAATAGTTTTCCGATTTCCACCTTAATTTTCTTCAATTTTAGAGCATCAGATCCGTTGCTTTGGATTTCGGCCCAATAAACTCCGATTTTTATTCCAAAATTTGTCAAGCAGTCGACGAAATTGACGAAGAGAACAGGAAACAAAGTGCATTTACTACAATGACTCATCCAATCGTAGAGATTCAATACCATAAATACATGGGGAACATAACGCCATACAAATGGCTAAGATTTAAGCATAAGATCTCATCTACCATATGCGAAAAGTGGAAATTTGGTTGGCTCGGAGCTGGAAAACCGTAAGTTTCATATATAAAGTAATAAATTCAATGAAATTTCGTACAAAAAGGTAGTGCCGTATGTCCTTGTGTGTATGTCATTGTGGAGGGGGGTGGTCTTAAAAAGATCAATTTCTTCCTCAGGATCGTCGAAAGATAGTAACTTATATATGCAAACTGTAGCTTCAGGCTCTATAGGCAGGGCCTGAAGTCACTATAAGCATGTATATGCTTTCTACGCATTCAAAACGCTAAACTTTCCGCCAAACTCGTAGATCTAGCACCTCTTTATAAGAAAAAATCCGTACGCTGATCGTACGCCAAGAATCCGTACGCCAATCCAGCAGACCTGCGATTACCCATAAAACTATGAGTCAATTAACTTTCTGATTGTTTTATTTTAGAGAATGGGAGTCATAGCTGTCAAACTCAGGATCATGAATCTGCCATATACGACGAGTGGACGCCTTCGATTGTTTTTAATCATTTATGTTGCATAACGCATTTTGTGATTAATAAAAATGTTGTATGGAAATATTCTCAGCATTATCGATTTTCTTGTGTTTCATATTATCGGGGACAATTTCAAGGATACCCACTTGGAGGAAGGTATTAGGAAGTTGTGGACGGTGGCCAAGATAGCGATTCATGATGTTTCGTACAAAAGGTAATGCCCTTGTAGGAGTGGTCTTGGAAAGATCTAAGTTTTCTAAGTGCCTTAACGCTAAAGAGCGAAGTAACTGTCTTCTTTCTTGTGATTTATATAATCGGGCCGTTATTATGGACGAGCGACTCTCGAATATGGATCTTATGGAACGTCGCCCTATGGCTATGGAAGTGAGTTTGAGTTGGATTCGACAACAAGTTTTTTATGGGAGGGTTTGGTGAAGTGATGATTCGTCATGTACGTGTGCATTGCAGGTAAATATGGTCGCACCTCGTCTGAATCCGGTTACGGGCCATTTGGAGTCGGTTTATTTGGATTGGGGAATGCTGCAAGTGCTTACGGGCCCGGTGCTGCTCTTAGTGGATTCCTGTTTGTAATGAAATAAATCCCTGATTGTAAGGCTAGCTTTAACGAAATGATCTCTCAGTGGATTGATGACGCTCTCATGATGACGCTCTCAGTGGATTCCTGTTTGGAGGAAAGAAATGAAGCGGCAACTTCAAAATGAACTTTTATGACAACAATGTAATTTGGATATTACTCTTGAACTTTTGAGTTCTGACATTGGAGTAAAATGCTGAGAATGCTTAGAATGTTTAGACTGTATGAATTATTATTATAGCGTCTCCAAAAAAATCTGTCTAAAATTTTGTCTAAAAATAGTCAATTTCTCCGTCACGCTGTTTTGAGGCCATTCTTAGGGGTGCATTTTTCCTCAAAAATACAGTTTTGTCTAATTTTGTCTAAATTTAGATCTCGGATCGGTCTAAAAACCGGATGAAGGCCTTCCTTATGGTCTACTTAGTCCGTAAGAAAAAAAACCCGAGCTCTATATCGCGAAAATAGACGATTTAGAATCCGGAGAAAAAACCTTGCCCCAATCCTAATACTAGAATAGATATTTGCACTAGTACTTAAAAACACAACCATAAAGTCTTATTTTATTAGTTAAAAAAAGTTACGGACAGTTAGTTTGATTTTTGATCGAATAATCTTTGATTTTATTCTTTGATCAGGTTGCCTTAATTTTCGGAATTTGTTGATTCCATAATTTTTAAGACCGCATTTCATATCTGGCGCATTCCAATGCCCAAACTTTTCATATACATTGGAGCTTCTTTATAACGGCGGTTTTGAGACCAGACGAAATCGCCGTTATATAGAGAACGCCATTTTTACGGCGTAAACCCTCCCAAAACGCTTTTTATGTACATTTTATCCATCTCAGTCAATAATTTTGCTGTTTGTAGATACTTTTTGCTAAAGTTTAGCTAACAATTAGGAAAAATATACACCAAAATTTTCTCCAGCATCGACTTCGGCGGTGCCAGAAAAAAAACAAAAGGTGGGACCCTATTGTTTTCTTTTCAAAATCACCGTTATAAAGAGAAACTTTTTTCCATTTTCTCCCGTAATATCTACAGGACCGGACAATATTGCCGTTATATAGAGCCGTTATAGAGAGGCTCGACTAATTATTTTATGCGAAATTTCAATTTCGGAAATTCAAAAAAGCAGATATAGCAATTTATTCGAATTTACCGTTACAAAACATCTACATTGTTTCAGGGTCATTGGAATAGTTCATAACTAGGGGAGCGCCACAGCGGCTACGCCGCTATCACTTTTTTCTGGGTAAATGGGCTTAAAAAATTTTTTTCGACAAAAATTTTTTCGTACCCCGGGGGTACCCCGGGGTATCAAGTGTCACCTGAAATGACACCTGAAAAGTGTCCCCGCTGATTCACTCGTTTTTTTTATGAAATCACTGCGAATTGCAGAAATTTACAACCGAAGCGTTTGAAAAAGAAAAAATGACCATATTCATACAAATAAAGTCACCTGCGAGCCCTAGACGTAATCCTCGTTATGCCTTGTCCGTTTAGGAGAACTATATCTCGCGAGTTTCTCAGAGAGAGGACACAATAAATGCAACAAGTGTCATTGGTCGTCATAGGAAAGAGAAGCGTTCACAAAGACGCTGAAAAATCAAGTGTCACCTGTAGGAAGGTCATATCGAAGTATGGGAAAGAGGTGAGAGAAGTCAACCTAGAATAATCCATCTGTTGTCACATGCGCCGTGACCCCGTTTTTATCAATCAAATAAATAATAATATTTGCACCAGTATTTAAAAAAACTATCATAAATTCTTATTTTATTAGTTAAAAATAGTTACGCACAGATAGAGATTTGATATTTTTGACATAATCTTTGATCAGCCTTAATTTTCGGATTTTCTGGATTCCAGAATTTTTAAGATCCTCTTTCATCTCTAGCACATTCCAATGGCCAAACTTAAATCGAATCTCGTACAGTCGAGCCTATAATTATTTTATGCGAAATTTCATTTTGTTTTCAAAAACTGCTCTTTACATCACATTTTCTTAACAGTTTTAGCAAATATAGCAATTTATTCGAATTTACCGTTACAAAACATCTACATTGTTTCAGGGTCATTGGAATAGTTCATAATAACATCCTTTAATTAATTCCATAGTAACTGAACAACAGTTCCTCAAGAGCAGGCGCTTCCGAGATTTTGCCGGAGTACATCCAAGCCTGCGGCGCTTTAGTCAATCTGCCCAGGTTAAACTGCTGGGCAGAACTCAAAGGGAACACATCCAAATTGCAACATATTGAATGTTATTGATCCGAGTATTGATCTCGACATTTTATCAAGACACAACTATAGTGTTGGCATTTTGCAATCGCATCAAACAATATTTTTCGATCAATTTTGATATGATGATAAAATATTACTTATCTTTCCGGGAGGGTACGCGACAGTACCCCCCGGACAGTTCGTGCCCCCGGTACAATATAGCCATCGGACAGTTATTTTTAAAACACTCTATACGCTTCTAGAATATTTTAGAACCATATCAAATAATCTAGAATGCTTTTTATATATTGGGGGTTAATTGTCCTGGGGCAAGTCCGGAATTGTATCGGGGCCGAATTGTAGCTGGGAACGAACTGTCTTGATTCCTTCCGTGCTACACGTTAACTTTTGCTACAATTTAGACTCTAACAACGAGAAATATTGGAACGTATGGACTCAAAGTACGAATTTGAGTGTCAGTATTGCGACCCTGAGGTGGAAAAGTATCTTTCGGTAACAAAACCAGCGATGGAATCAATCTGCTCAGGTTGTGCTTTCTCTGCTGGGCAGAACTCAAAGGGAACACACCCAAATGCTCCATTGCCCTTAATATAAACCATCTGCCTGTTAAGCAAAATTTGCCATAACTTTTTGAGCCTAGGCTAGAATTGGTTGATTTTGGTGTCAATCGACAGCTAAGCTCAAGGGAAGACGATTGGCACCATTTTCAGCCGGAAACGAAAATATGATTCTCGAGTTATTGACTCTCGAAGGTGCCTGAGGCCAAAAATGGCAACTTTTTATGCTGTCGTTAGAATTTGCTGATTTTGGTGTCAAACGACAGCTAAGCTGAAGGGAAAACGATTGGCACCATTTTCAGCCGGAAACCCAAATATGATTCTCGAGTTATTGACTCTCGAAGGTGCCTGAGGCCAAAAATGGCAACTTTTTATGCTGTCGTTAGAATTTGCTGATTTTGGTGTCAAACGACAGCTAAGCTGAAGGGAAAACGATTGGCACCATTTTCAGCCGGAAACCCAAATATGAATCTCGAGTAATCGACTCTCGAAGTTGCCTAACCCTTCCCGGACCCAAGCGGCGCGAAGCGCCGCTCCCGGACCCTTATTTTAGCGCTTGGAGCGGCCGAAGGCCGCGACGGACGTACAACCCAACCCTTCCCGGACCCTGGACATGCCACGACGGACGTACAACCCAACCCTAATCAACAAATAATCGCAGTAGCTAGAAGCAGGCCAAGCCGCGTTAGCGGCTTCAAGAACAATGACCGCTTTCCACTTAAAATCACAAAACCATACACAATATTAACACAGTCTCCACCATTTTTTAACTAGCGCCGAAGGCGCTAGTTAAAAATGTTATATCTCAAATCAAAAGGTACCATAGTTATTTTTGCTTATGTTTGCATACAAACATTGATTTTGTCTTATGTTTCAGCCTCACTTACTTGAGATTGTCCATCGATTGGAAGCCTCCTTACGAGTTCGGATACGTTTTCGAGGAGCTGATCGAGTTGCGAGCACTTGAGATCGAGATTTTGAATGAAATGGAAATTACAGTTTGTTAATTACACATCCTGCTCATGCCACTTAGTATGGGTATAAAGTTTATACCCCGTACTAAGTGGGGTTTATACTAGTACTACTATACGGCAAGTGGGGTTTATACTATAAACCCCACTTGCCGGCCGAAATACACAGCAGGCCATAACTTTGATGGGATTCAAGCTTAAACTTTAAGTTTAGACTTAAAATTAACTCTAGCCTCTAGCTTTTCACGTGCAATCAATTTAGGCTTAAACTTAGACTTAAGCTCAGACTTAGGCTACTTAGGCTTAGGTTTTGGCTTAGGCTTAAAATGAACTCTAGCCTCTAGCTTTTTAAGACTTCAATTAATTTAGGCTTAGACTTAGACTTAAGCTCAGACTTAGGCTACTTAGGCTTAGGTTTTGGCTTAAGGTCGGTCAGTGTCGACTTTTTGATGTCGTGGCAGAGCTTTTTGGCCGGCAAGTGTGGTGCGGTCCTTAGTAGAGAAGAAGCTTGAGAAGAAACTTGAAGATGCTGTCTAGCTTTGGACATAGCTTAACGCTGAAATTAGAGTCTGAATTTCTCAATATTTAAATATGCTCTATGTCTCTCTCAAAAGCTGACTCTCCTTTGAATTAGGGATCGTGGTCCAAAGTTTGGACCACCCCATACGAGGATAGTAAGTTAAAGCTTATATTCCTCTTTCACCTACACAATAACAGTCATCAATTTTCTGTGTCTGGGCCAGAGACAAAGAATGAAAGTAAGAATGCTGGCATGTTTCCAACTTTACTGAAAACGTAAAAGTCTTTTTTTGACATTCGGTTGGAATTTTACTAAGCCTGACCGGGCTCATGCCTCCTGAAGTATCCCTTGGTTTAGGCAGACGTGCCAGGGCAATACCCCCTGATGTATCCCTTGGTGAGCTGGTAAGAAGTATCCTTGGAAGGAATGAGTCAATTTGAATAGTTAGTCGAAAGTTCACCTCGGCTTCACTATTTCCTTTTCAGATCATTTTGTCTCCTCTTGCGCTCTCACCGTTTATCCTCAATATACGGTGGATATGTTTATCTTGCCGTTTCGACTCTAAATCTAGACGGCAAGACATCGAACAGGATGTTGTAAGGTCGAGCATCATCAGTAGATATCCTTACAATTTAACATATGACTTCACTCTTAACGGGTAAGCAAAGAAAGTAACAATGAAAAGTAAACATCTCATTTTGACTTACCGTATTACCTGTAATTAACGCCCCCTTGTGTATGGCTTGTAATTCTTCTCTAAATTATCTTCGCTTAATCACACGAAAAGAGCGCCGGCTCACTATTTCGTCGAAAAGGAAATCGCTAGTAAAATAAATTTCTGCTAACAAAAGGAACCGATCGATAATCTGTAAGGCAGATCCTTATAGTAAGTTAAAGCTGTCCGTTGTCACCTGGGATTTTTGGGAAGTGCATTCTTAGGGGTGCTTAATTTTTAAAGGTACCAAATCAGGGTAACCTTTCGTGGGGTATTCGAATTTGGGGTCAAAATTTAGCTAAATCTAGCTAAGTTTTAGATAAAATTTAGCTAAAATGTACCAAAATTTTATGGAAGGACCATTCTTACCAGTGTAAATTCTCGGTGATAAAACCGTGACAATTTTTGGAATTCGAATTTGGGGTCAAAATTTAGCTAAATCTAGCTCAGTTTTAGACAAAATATAGCTAAATTTTTGGGGTCCTAAATTCTTAGTCAGAAGGAGCGGCCAAAGGGCGCGACTGTCGACCTCACCCTGACCATACAAGTATGAAGGAGCGGGCGAAGGCCGCGACGTGACTCCCGTAGAGAGTCCCACGCCGCTAGTTTTTTGTAAATCAACTGCACGGCGGCTTGACAAGCCGCGTATGGCTTCTCAAAACCTCCTACTCTTCACTCTGTTTTTAATCTTCTAACAAAGAGAGTCACTGATAATATCAGCTGCAGTATGTTTCTGGGCAATTCCTGTGGTAATCTCCGAGTGATATTTTTTCAATGCAATGTCTAAATGCCCATTCAAAAATAGTGTTGTGTATTGGCGTTGTGTATTCGCATCGATTGATTGTAATATCAACTCACTTAAAGTGCAAATGCATTTAAAGTGCAAATTGATAAAAAAAATACATGCTATTCACGTTTTATTAACAGATTTGTGTTTTTCTATGAGAATTTATTTTTATTATACTTTCTTAGAGAATTTTGTGGTTTTTTTATCACAAAATTTTTCATATTTCTGGTAAGCCTAGGATAAAGTGATGCGCATATTTGAAAATTCTGGTTAATTTTTCATACTTTTACTCTTTCAGATGGACGCCATTGGCAACATCAACCAACTGCCGGTTGTAAATTTGGCAAGTCTTGACTTTTCTCCCACTTTTACCAAACTATATTTTGATTTCAGGCGCAAATCTTCGAAAAACTTCCGTGGCGAGAACGACTGAAAATCGAACAGGTGTGCAAAAAATGGCAACATGTGGCAAAGAATTTCAGCTGGGCAAATTACAAGGTCTTTGACAACTCTGAATACAAGAATTGGCCAGAAGCAAAACCTATGCAGGTATGTCTTTCCAAAAATTTTGTCTAGAAATTGTTTAGGAAAAACACTATACATGATACATACCGCTTCCCAATGTACTTTGGACCAGGCCCAAGTCGGTTGTTAGAAAATTTTCGTTCAAACAACAATCTTTTGGGACCAGTCCCAAAAGATGAAAAATGCAGGAACATCATTTGGAACTGGCCGGATTTTAGTTTCTGATTATTGGTCAAGATACTGTTATTCAAAATACAACTGGCCATCCATTACAAAAGAATTGGGTTCTCTTATCGAAGGTCGACGAATGAACTCTAATATGGAATCTAATATCGAATATCAATTGTGGAAAATGAATGAACCCTGATTATAAAAACATTTCTAAAACGTAAAAACTTTAGATCAAGCCATTTTTCGAGCGCTGTGGCCGCCATCTTCGGCATTTGACACTTCGGACATGGTCTCCTCAAACTGTGCTGTCTTTCATTAGAATGGCTCCAAACGTACAGCACTTGCTATTTTGGGATGTTAAGCTGGACGATGGATCTTCGAAGGAATTGGCTGGAATTGTGCCCGGCTTGAAATCGTTGGCTTACGTATTTGCTGAAGAGGTTTGCTTATAAATTTTTTAAACACAAGTTAGCAGTTAATTTTAGAAATCCACCGACTACTTCAAAGCCATGACGGGGCTCGAATATTTATCCATATCCGAGACTGCCTTGTTTGAGCAATACTCATTCGTTCAATTTCCTTCCAATCTCAAATACTTGGGCCTGCGTTATGTAAGCAATCCCGCTCAAATTCTTTCCTGGGTCGCCGAAGGATGCAAGGATCTCAAAGGATTATACTTGCACTTGCGCTGGAACATAGATGAAAATTTGTTCCGCGCTATATCTCGAATAAAAAGGTACCGTAGTTTTTTTGTTACAAACATTTATTCTGGCTTACTTTTCAGCCTTACTTACTTGGCTATGGTTACGTGGCGCGATTTGAATCCTCCTTACGAGATCGGATACGTTTTCGAAGAGCTGACCGAATTGCGAGCACTCGAGATCGACACTTTGGATGAAAAGGTAATTGCAGTTTGTTACTTTTACTTTTGTTACTTTACTCCTACTCACGTAGTAGAGAGAAGCTTAGAAGAATCTGAAGTTGATGTCTAGCTTTGGACATAGCTCAGCTCAGTCTTGAACTTTGACTGCCATTTTGTCTATGCTTAAAGCTTAGAGTCTTGAATATCGAAATATGCTCTTTCCCCCATCTCAAAAGCTGACTACTTGATATGTAGTCAGTGCCCTGCGGTGAGAATTTTTGAACCCCGGGGAATTTTCAAAAACAAAAGGGGGGACCCTTTTGTTTTTTTGTGAATTTATTTTTGAGGCATTCTTAGGGGAGCTTGTTCCAAAAGCTGTACCCCGGGAAATTCCCCTATTTCCCCATATGACGGCAGGGCCCTGTATGTAGCCAATCTGTGACTAAAAAGTAGTCTTGTTTTAGACGATCTCAGCGATTATGAAACATTGTAACAAGTTGGAACACTTGGACATATTCAATCGCAATGACACCATCAGCGCAGAACAACATGCCGCTATTCTACGCTTGGCTTCGCTCCCAAATTTGTGCTCTTTCGCGATTTCGGGACGCATTTCGAATAAACAAAGAACTGAATTGGTCAATCGATTGATTGCGAAAGGCAATCTTCAGGTAAAGTTTGATTTTGAAAAATTACTAGACTATTCAAAAAATTTTAAAAACTTATATGGTTTCAGTACATCAAAATGTACGCACAAGCTCCGCTCGAACCTGAAGTCCTGCTGGAGATTCTTCGCCGCTGCAAGGTACGTGATTGATTATGCTCTAACTAAAATGGAATGCAAACAATGTCATAGCGTTCATGGATTTTTTGCGCATATTTTAAGCATATAAAAAGTAAGTAGAATTTGGGAAATAGTTTTCCGATTTCCACCTTAATTTTCTTCAATTTTAGAGCATCCGAAGCATTGCTTTGAATTTCAGCCCAATAAACTCCGATTTTTATTCCAAAATTTGCCAAGTTGTCGATGAAATTGACGAAGAGAACAGGAAACAAAGTGCATTTACTACAATGACTCATCCAATCGTCGAAGTGCAATACAATAAATACATGGCTGGGAACATAACGACGCCATACAAATGGCTGAGATTTAAGGATCAGATCTCATCTTCTGCCATATGTGAAAAGTGGAAATTTGGATGGCTTAGTGCTGGAAAACCGTGAGTATTCATACATAAAGTAATAAATTCCATAAAATTTCGTATAAAAATGTAGTGCCGTATCCCTCTAAGTTGTCGGATCCCTCTAAGTTGATAGGTGTCCGTCCTTCCGCCCCCGGCAGAATAACCCACTTTTTGGGGGTCCCGGACCCCAAACTCGCGAGTACCACCCAAAAACCCATGATTTTAGGGGGGTTATCAATGTCAGATTTGGGGTGGTCCCGCCACGAAAGTTGAGAAAACGCCAATTTTTCAGTTTTTGGGGGGTTTCTACAAAGGAAAATTTCACCCGTCGCAGCTCGGATCCGGGCGTGTGATACATGAATCGCTTCGTCTCGGCGAGCTGAGTCGATTGGTACCGGTCTCGGTTTGGACAAATCAGCCAATCCGGAGATATGGCTTCCGGAAATCCGGAAAATCCTGGATTTGGCCAGGTCATAGATCACCCGTCGCAGCTCGGATCCGGGCGTGTGATACATGAATCGCTTCGTCTCGGCGAGCTGAGTCGATTGGTACCGGTCTCGGTTTGGACAAATCAGCCAATCCGGAGATATGGCTTCCGGAAATCCGGAAAATCCTGGATTTGGCCAGGTCATAGATCACCCGTCGCAGCTCGGATCCGGGCGTGTGATACATGAATCGCTTCGTCTCGGCGAGCTGAGTCGATTGGTACCGGTTTCGCCGGGAACATCGGCGATTTCCGGGATTTACGGCTTCCGGAAATCCGGAAAATCCTGGATGACCGTGGGCGCCGCCATGCGGCGAAGCCGCATGGCGGCGCTATGGAATAAGGGTGCTAATGGTCCTATGGAATAAGGGTGCTAATGCCGTATACCTTTGCTATAATTTATTTGCTCTAATTTATTTTGACCGTTTCCCGACTATTTTCGGCCGGGATTTTGTACCCCTTATAGGTTTTCGACCCCGCTGAATCCGAATTTGACATTATTTTTTACCTAGGGACGATCCTAAGGGTCGAAATTCGCTAGAAATTTCAGTTTAAGAGATGCAATACGTGAATTGTGGGTAATTCACAAAAGAAAGGACCTAAATAGGCGATCTTTCGACCCTTAGAGTGGCCATTTCGACACGTAAGATAGTCCCCAGGTAAAAAATAATGTCAAATTCGGATTCAGCGGGGTCGAAAACCTATAAGGGGTACAAAATCCCGGCCGAAAATAGTCGGGAAACGGTCAAAATAAATTAGATACAAGTTTAAGAGAACTAGATACAAAATTAAGACAATTAGATACAGAATTGAGATATGCCCATAAATTTCATTAAATTTCGTATAAAAATATAGTGCCGTATCCCCTTGTAAGGGTGCTAATGCCGTATGCCTTTGCGAGTGTGGTCTTGAAAAGAACTAAGTCTTTCTATACCTTTTATATTGGGCCACACCCAGTTTGCAGACTTTACCACTTGCAGACCCGGGTCTGCAAGTGACACAGTCTGCAAGTGACAATCGCATGTTTTTTCACAGCGGAGCCCCAAGCCTAATGTAAGGGTTGTTTGGGAGCTTAAGCCTAAGACTAAGTCCGATTGGTGCGTGCACAGCGTCCCCTTAAGCCTAATGGCTTGTTTGGCGCCTTTTAAGGGTTGTTTTAGCCCAAGTTGGGCTAAACCCGGGTTTTGTCACTTGCAGACCCGTTATTTTCAGGTCTGCAAGTGTCAAAAAACACGGGTCTGCAAGTGGTATTTGGCCTTTATATTGATATAGACGGATAAATCTATCAAGCATTAGTCAAAATGCTATTGTTGAATAGCCTTTTAGGAAATCCTCAGATTTTTTCTAAGCAAGAACCCAAACAGCTGACCCATATAGAGTTGAAGTGACAGCCTTGTGATTACCCATAATACCTTCTATATTGATACAGACGGATAAATCTATCAAGCATTCGTCAAAATGCTATTGTTGAATAGCCTTTTAGGAAATCCTCAGATTTTTTCTAAGCAAGAACCCAAACAGCTGACCCATATAGAGTTGAAGTGACAGCCTTGTGATTACCCATAATACCTTCTATATTGATACAGACGGATAAATCTATCAAGCATTAGTCAAAATGCTATTGTTGAATAGCCTTTTAGGAAATCCTCAGATTTTTTCTAAGCAAGAACCCAAACAGCTGACCCATATAGAGTTGAAGTGACAGCCTTGTGATTACCCATAATACCTTCTATATTGATACAGACGGATAAATCTATCAAGCATTCGTCAAAATGCTATTGTTGAATAGCTTTTTAGAAAATCCTCAGATTTTTTCTAAGCAAGAACCCAAACAGCTGACCCATATAGAGTTGAAGTGACAGCCTTGTGATTACTCATAAAACTATGCATCAATCAACTTTCTGATTGTTTTATTTTAGAGAATGGGAGGAGGAGTAGCTGTCAAATACCGGAGTTTGAATCTGCCATATACGACGAATGGACGTCTTCAATTGTTTTTGATCATTTATGTGACAAATTTCATTAAATTTCGTATAAAAATATAGTGCCGTATCCCCTTGTAAGGGTGCTAATGCCGTATGATTTTGCGAGTGTGGTCTTGAAAAGAACTAAGTCTTTCTATACCTTTTATATTGGGCCACACCCAGTTTGCAGACTTTACCACTTGCAGACCCGGGTCTGCAAGTGACACAGTCTGCAAGTGACAATCGCATGTTTTTTCACAGCGGAGCCCCAAGCCTAATGTAAGGGTTGTTTGGGAGCTTAAGCCTAAGACTAAGTCCGATTTGTGCGTGCACAGCGTCCCCTTAAGCCTAATGGCTTGTTTGGCGCCTTTTAAGGGTTGTTTTAGCCCAAGTTGGGCTAAACCCGGGTTTTGTCACTTGCAGACCCGTTATTTTCAGGTCTGCAAGTGTCAAAAAACACGGGTCTGCAAGTGGTATTTGGCCTTTATATTGATATAGACGGAAAAATCTATCAAGCATTCGTCAAAATGCTATTGTTGAATAGCCTTTTAGGAAATCCTCAGATTTTTTCTAAGCAAGAACCCAAACAGCTGACCCATATAGAGTTGAAGTGACAGCCCTGTGATTACCCATAAAACTATGCGTCAATCAACTTTTTGATTGTATCATTTTAGAGAATGGGAGTCATAGCTGTCAAATACCGGAGTTTGAATCTGCCATATATGACGAATGGATGTCTTCAATTGTTTTTGACAATTTATGTTGCATAACGCATTTTGTGATTAATAAAAACTTTGTATGGAAATATCTGCATTATCGATTTTACTGTGATTCATATAGTTGGGGACCATTTGGCGAAAACCCGCTTGTATGGAGGTACATATTCGGGATATGCGTCATATGTTCCATATTTGAATTTGGTCGCGACTATCGGATGCGTCATATGCCGACTTGTCACAATTTATAGCATGTCAAAGGTCGTCTATCACCGGTTTCGCGGGACGAACAAGTATCCTCGCGTGAGACCGTATGTCGCATCATCTTCAAGAATGGCACGAAAAACGAATGGAGATTAGTGCTACGTCTATGCTAACACTTGAAGCCATTTTTTATTTAAAAATTTTAAAAATGCCATAAATACGCCATTTGCTTCGTTTTTGATCTCTGTTTTGGTGAGCATTTCATATTAACACTGTCGATCTCGACACCACGGCTTCGGTGAAATAGAGCAACAACGGAAAATAGTGAACGAAAATATACAGTCAAACCACGATATGGTTTGACCACGCTAAACTTTTTCCTTTAAAATATGGAAAAATCCCAATTTTAAAGGAAAAAGTTCAAAAATCAAAGATCAAAGTTCAAATCAGATCCCGGATTTGGGCTCGTGGTCGATTTACTCTCCTAGGGTTCCATTATATTGTCTCGAAATGCCTTATAAAACCTCCTGGGCTGCATGCCAAGGCGCGCTACTCCACTACTGCGCCTGCTCTAACAACCCGCGAATTCAAACGCGATAACTGTTCCTTTCTAATAATAGTAACAGCAACATCAGATTTGAGCTAAAAGGCAAAAAATTACTCCAAAATTTGTGTTCCAAATTTGGAACACAAGGAAATGAAGGGTTAAGGACAAAGTAAAGCTCTGACGTCTCTCTGACGTGAGCCGTTGGTTAGAGCGTCGGTCTATGCAGGATTGTGACCTGCCGCTGGCAAACACTTTTTATGTGTCTTTTTTATTTTATAATCAATTTTTACAATGCGCACAAATTTATTTCTATCTAAAATTTATGTTCCATCGGGATTCACATTTTCTATAGTAAAATAGAAAAAAAATATTAAGAAATCAACATCTTGAGAAAATTTTGCAAAAAAAAGAAAAAATAAGCTGGCAAACAAAATATATTTATTCTCTTTTATTATTTACATTGAATGCAAAGTTGAAACGTTATCCAAAGAATATCCTTTCTTGTTTCGGAGACCCATCCGTGCTGCTGGCGATTAGGCCGTTTGGCGGTCGCGCAAAGAACGCCTGGTTGGGCTGGCTTCTCATGTCTCCGTTGGTCCTGGAAAGTAGAACAGTTAGATTTGAAGTGTATATGTTATAGTTAGTCTTGACATAAGGGGCTCGGGCCCATGTTTGGGCCCGAGCCAATACGTGCCAGGGAACCCGGGCCTGACCGAGTGCGTTCCGCCTGACCGACTGCGTTCCATTTGGCGAAAACCTGCTTATATGGAGGTACATATTTGGCCATAAGGAAGACCGCAAACCGGTTTTTAGACCGATTTGAGATCTAAATTTAGACAAAAATAGACAAAAGATGATTTACTGAGGGCATTTTTGACGGCCCGAAGCCCTGTTTTCTCCGTCTGTATACCGTTTTTTAACTACAAACTATAAATTTTCTCCGCCAGTATACCATTTTTGAGGCGTCTCGCGGGTTTTTTTAGAGCAATTTTTAGACCAAAATTTAGACAAAGTGAACCTGAGTGCATTTTTGACTACAGACTACAAATTTTCTCTGTCTGAATTAGGGATGTGCAATGTGAACCTACCTTGCAAATGAACCTACCTGTAAGTGAACCTACCTTGCAATGTAAACCAAAACAGCGCCTCTCATATTTTTTGTGAACAAAGAATGAAGAGACAACGGAAAAACGTCGTATCCCTTGTGTAAACCTCGTGGGCTGACGTCTGTGTTAATCTTCTACCAACGAAAAACAAAAATTTCTTATCATTACAAAAAATTTAGCCATTGATAATGGTCAGGAATATAATTTTTTATTAGCGGAACATATTATGACATTTGAATTATCCTGAGGAGTTGGAGTGTTCGTAAATTTTATAAAAAAGTTGATGCAGAAAGTTTACCAGAAAGGTTTCTACTAGAAACCCTATGGGAATGTGACAAGAATCTTGAGGTTATGAAAAAGATTATGACAAATGCACGTTTTGATATTTGTTGGCAAAGCTGATATGGCAACTTTTTCACTAGATTCCCATTTCTGTTGTTTAGTATTTTCCGAGTTTTCGTAAAAACCACATTTTCAAAAACACTCCATGTTTCATAAACGATTTATTTGATAAAAATGGGCCTGTTATGAGAATGGTGAGAGTGCAATGTATCAATTCTCGTTCAAAAATAGTGCTATATTTGGCATTGTGCCTTCGCATCAGATTTTCAAGTTTGAAAAACGCATTCGCTGCATTCTCAACTCACAGGTGAATCATTTGTATTTTCCATGAGAATTTATTTTTTGGACACATTCCCGAACCGTCGTATCCCTTGTGTAAACCTCGTGGGCTGACGTCTGTGTTAATCTTCTACCAATGAAAAACAAAAATTTCTTATCATTACAAAAAATTTAGCCATTGATAATGGTCAGGAATATAATTTTTTATTATATTGTTTCTACTAGAAACCCTATGGGAATGTGACACGAATCTTGAGATTATAAAAAAAGATTACGAAACTACTAACGTTTTGATATTTGTTGGCAAGCTGTTTGGCAGCTTTTTTTCTAGTTTCCGATACACTTTTCAGGTGTTTAATATTTTCCGATTTTTCGTAAAAACGCACATTTTCAAAAACATTCCATGTTTAATAATGGATTTGTTAGATAAAATGGGGCCTGTTATGACAATGGTGAGAGTGCAATGTATCAATCCTCATTCAAATATAGTGCTATATTTGGCATTGTGCCTTCGCATCAGATTTTCAAGTTTGAAAAACGCATTCGCTGCATTCTTAACTCACAGGTGAATCATTTGTATTTTCCATGAGAATTTATTTTTTGGACACATTCCCGAACCGTAAATTTTCTATTAACGTTTCTAATTTTTAGCAGATATTTTTTAACTTTTGCTCTTGGACGCTATTGGCAACATCAACGAATTGCCAGCTGTAAACTTGGCAAGTATGGCTAGCAAAAATACATGCTATTCACGTTTTATTAACTAATCAGATTTGTGTTTTCTATGATAATTTATTTTATTATACTTTCTTAGAGAATTTTGTTTCTGAACACAGCAGATATTTTTTAACTCTTGCTCTTTCAGTACAAAATGGACGCTATTGGCAACATCAACGAACTGCCAGTTGTAAACTTGGTAAGTCTTGATTTTAGATCACTTTTAACAAACTATATTTTGATTTCAGGCACAAATTTTCGAGAAGCTTCCATGGAAAGACCGGCTGAAAATCGAACAGGTGTGCAAAAATTGGCAACATGTGGCAAAGAATTTCAGTTGGGCAAATTACAATGTTTTTGACAACTTGGAATATAAGGATTGGCCGGATACCAGGGCTATGCAGGTATGTCCTTTCAAATTTTGTTTGACCGGGGGTTTTTAACCGGGATGAAGGGGGAGGTTGACTCATGAAAACCTTTCCAAAAATGTAAACGATTTTAGATCAAGCCATTTTTCGAGCGCTGTGGTCGTCATCTTAGGTATTTGACACTTGAGAAATGGTCTCCTCAAACTGTGCTGTCTTTCATCAGAATGGCTCCAAATGTTCAGCACCTGAGATTTTGCCAAGTTAAGCTGAACGATGAATCTTTGAAGGAATTGGCTGGAATTGTGCCCGGCTTGAAATCGTTGGGTATGATTCGATGCAAAGAGGTCAAATTTTTAAGACTACATTTTTAACAAATGCTAGGAGTAAATTTTAGATATCCACGGACTATAGTCTCGGATTGATGGAATGCTTCAAAGCCATGACGGGCCTCGAATATTTATCCATATCCGAACCATATGCCTTGTTCAGTCGACACTCATTCGTACAATTTCCTTCCAATCTAAAATATTTGGACCTGTGTTTTGTAAGCAATCCCGCTCAAATTCTTTCCTGGGTCGCCGAAGGATGCAAGGTTCTCAAAGGATTGTGCTTGTACTTGTGCTACGACGGAGATGAAAGTTTGTTCCACGCTATATCTCAAATCAAAAGGTACCGTAGTTATTTTTTACAAACATTTATTCTGGCTTATGTTTCAGCCTTACTTACTTGGCTATGTTTACGTCGCTCGATTGGAAGACTCCTTACGAGATCGGATACGTATTCGAGGAGCTGACCGAATTGCGAGCACTCGAGATCAACACTTTGGATGAAAAGGTAATATAATAATAACTTTGACTGCCTTAGTCTATGCTTAAAGCTTAGAGTCTTGAATATCGAAATATGCTCTTTCCCCCATCTCAAAAGCTGACTACTTGATATGTAGTCAGTGCCCTGAGGTGAGAATTTTTGAACCCCGGGGAATTTTCAAAAACAAAAGGGGACCCTTTTGTTTTTTTTGTGAATTTATATTTGAGGCATTCTTAGGGGAGCTTGTTCCAAAAGCTGGACCCCGGGAAATTCCCCTATTTCCCCATATGACGGCAGGGCCCTGTATGTAGCCAATCTGTGACTAAAAAGTAATCTTGTTTTAGATGCTCTCAGCGATTGCGCGACATTGCAACAAGTTGGAACACTTTAATTACTGGCGCAATCACACCATCAGCGCAGAAAAGCATGCCGCTATTCTACGCTTGACTTCGCTCCCAAATTTGTGCTCTTTGTCGATTTTGACAGGCAATTATTCGAAAGAACAAAGAACTGAATTGGTCAATCGATTGATTGCGAAAGGCAACCTTCAGGTAAAGTTAGATTTTGAAAAATTACTAGACTATTCAAAAAATTTTAAAAACTTATATGGTTTCAGTACATAAAAATGTACACACAAGCTCCGCTCGATCCTGAAGTCCTGCTGGAGATTCTTCGCCGCTGCAAGGTATACAGATCCGTTGATTTGGATTTTGGAAAAACAAAAATATTTTCCGTTATCTTTTTTTTCAATTTTAGAGCATCAGATCCGTTGGTTTGGATTTCGGCCCAATAAACTCCGATTTTTGTTCCAAAATTTGTCAAGCAGTCGACGAAATTGACGAAGAGAACAGGAAACAAAGTGCATTTACTGGAATAACCCATCCAATCGTCGAAGTGGTTCAATACTATCAAAAGATGGATGGGAACATAACGGCGCCATACAAATGGCTGAGATTTAAGGATGACGTTTCGCATTCAGCCGTATGCGAAAAGTGGAAATTTGGTTGGCTCGGAGCTGGAAAACCGTAAGTATTCATACATAAAGTGATAAACTCTGAAAACCGTAAGTTTTCATATACAGTAGAACCTTCGAATAACGCGCATTTTGTCCGGTCCCGAGACCCGCTTTATTCGGAGGTTCGACTGTATAAAGTAATAAATTCCAAGAAATTTCGTATAAAAATGTTGTGCCGTATCCCTTTGTAAGGGTGGTAATGCCGTATGCCTTTGCGGGTGTGGTCTTGAAGAGATTTAAGTCTTTCTATACCTTTTATATTGGGCCACACCCAGTTTGCAGACTTTACCACTTGCAGACCCGGGTCTGCAAGTGACACAGTCTGCAAGTGACAATCGCATGTTTTTTCACAGCGGAGCCCCAAGCCTAATGGGTAAGGGTTGTTTGGGAGCTTAAGCTTAAGACTAAGTCGTTTATTAATTAAGGGTTGTTTTAGCCCAAGTTGGGCTAAACCCAGGTTTTGTCACTTGCAGACCCGTGATTTTCAGGTCTGCAAGTGTCAAAAAACACGGGTCTGCAAGTGGTAAAGTCTCAAAGTGGTATTTGGCCTTTATATTGATACAGACGGAAAAATCTATCAAGCATTCGTCAAATGCTCTTGTTGAATAGCCTTTTAGAAAATCCTCAGATTTTTTCTAAGCAAGAACCCAAACGGCTGACCCATATAGAGTTGAAATGACAGCCCTGTGATTACTCTTGAAACTATGTATCAATTAACCTTTTGATTGTATCATTTCAGAGAATGGGAGTCATAGTTGTCAAATACCGGAGTTTGAATCTGCCATATACGACGAATGGACGTCTTCAATTGTTTTTGATCATTTGTGTGACATAACAAATTTTGTGATTAATAAAAACTTTGTATGGAAATATTCTCTGCATTATTGATTATATACTATATAGAATGCACTTCCAGAGAAAACCGTCACGGACACGAAAATTTAGGTATTTTAGCTAAATTGCATGTGCAGACAGTGAAAGGAGATTCGGACTCGGATTCGCCGAGGCCTACTATCAAGCTCTGTCCGACTATGTACTTTTTGATCAGTGGAAAAACAGATTCGGATAAACTTCCCAGGGGTCCAGCTTTGAAAATCCTTATGAAATTGAAAAAATGCACCCCTAAGAATGCATCCAGACACCAAATTCCCTGGGGTTCAGCAAAATTCCCCGGGGTTCAAAAATGGCCAAAGTCCGGCACTGCCCGATAGTACGATCTTTGATCACTTGGCTTTAATTTTCAAATATTTTTGATTCCAAAATGTTTATGATTTTTTATATATTTGTCACATGCCCTTTAACCTCAACTTTTCATATTAGGCTACTTATGACGATCAAATGTTAATTTTCATAAACCTCTTAGCGACATTGCTCTTGACTTCCACCTGCTGAGGTGACTTCCACCTGCTCTTTGAATATATTCACCTGAACATATTCATTTACTAGCGAAGTGAGGGCCGCTTCGCGGCCCTCACTTCGCTAGGAAGCGGTTAGCGTGCACAGCGGCGCTTCGCGCACCGCCATCAGCGGTCAGATTGGGTTGTTCGGGAGTAAGGGTTGTTCGGGAGTATATGTTCCAAGTTCCCTCACATTCCAAGGGAGAAGGTCGGGCGCTCCGCGCCCGACCACAGGACTGGCTCGCCGCCTCCGGCATCTCGCAATGTATATGGGGCAAGATATGGTCAGCGTGAGGTCGACAGTCGCGGCCTTCGGCCGCTCCTTCTGACTAATGTGCGGCAGAGACTTTTTTACTACAGAGAATTTTTTACTACCCAAAATATTTTTCCGATCAGAAATACCGTTTCTCAAATTCATAACGGGATACTTTAGAAAATTTCACTCGTCAAATTCACACTCGTGACAGAGATATGTTTTAATTTGGTGCCCGGATATGTTTCACTGCTCTTTCCTACTGTAAGATTCAAAAGCAGATTCAAACTTTTCTCGAATGTTCGCTAATAAATTTCAGATAACAGGCTACTCTTTGGCTAAATATACCGGTCTGTTCGCCGCGGTATTCGTTTCTATAGATTCAGCTCTTTGTGGAATGTACTATTTGATCATGTTATCGAAGAGAAATACTGTGGAGAGTTTTAATAGCGACATTATGTACTAGACAGAACGCCAGATTCCAACGTCTAGCTTCATTTCGTCTTCAAGAATTGCTCGAAAAACGAATGGAGATTAGTGCGACGTCTTATCGTGTTTCCCCCAAAATCCTGGATAATGGCTAGATCGCGAGATCTGAGCGTTCTGCACAGACTACAGACAGACAGAGAGACAGACAGACAGAGAGATGGGCATAGCTGATGTTAAGAATCGATTATATTTTGTGTATCAGGAGTGAAAAACAAAAAAAATTTCAATATTAATGACAGAATTATTCTTTTCTCAAATCTGATTCGTATTTTCATCAACGTCCGTATCTTCGAATTCTGCCTCAATTTTCTCGTCGACATCCATAACGGTTCCGATAAAAAGCACATGTTGTTTTCTCGATACAATCGCATACAAAAATGGCCGATTTGCGTGAAAATTCTTGTATACATACTTCACTGGGATTTTTGGCGGGGCCATCTAAAACAGAATATCGTAAAAGTACAAATTGAGATTTCTTTGCGACGGCTTATACTCTGACGTAGGAAACAAAGTCTTAAGACTGGGCACTGGGTTTCAAATCAAAAAATAACGGTTACCGCGATTTTAACCTGTATAAGGATTTTCGGAAACAGGAATCCTCGTTTGACCTTATTCTTAGTAGTAGAGGTATCCTCAAAGAAGAAATGGTTCCATTTGGACATGCCTCGCGGCTCCTTTTTTCTCTTTTGTTATCACCGAGATATGTTCTCACATTCTGAAGAATGCAAGGTCCATAATTACCTAACTTAAATTATTTGTTGTACAATTTACCCACATTTTATGATTCAAATAATGTGACTGGTAAAATAACATAATTTATGCTGTTTTCTTATCAAGTCGCCCCTACAGATAGATAGTAATGCCTTGCCTTCCTTTTACCGTTTCCTTTTACCGTTTCCTTATAATGTCTCTGAAATATGTCTCAAATAAAGTTACTTACAGAAGCATAATCATGGTATGTTTTGTATGACACTGCTGAAGCTTCAGTGCCGCATTCATCAGTCTAAACAATTTAAGCTACCGTATTTTCTCTAATTGAAGCCCCGGGGCTAATATTATTTCAATCCCCCAAATTTGGGCTAAATTTTTCTCTAACCTCTCATTTTTACACACTATTTCTCTTTCTCTAGGGGGTGTCTATTTCAGGGGGCTTCTATCATACTGGGGGGGCTTATATTAGAGAAAATACGGTATTAGTCCAAAAACAAGCGTGTAAGGTTACCTTGATAAACGTCTTGTGTATAAAAGAAGACTTGTGTGTAAAGTCTTGTAAACGCGCATTTGTAGCGCCAGAGAAATCAGCATTTTCTGTAAAGTAATGCTCAAGACCGTTTTTTTCCAGAGCATCTTCTACATGTAAGTCGCTTCGTATTGTGAACTTTGGAACCTTGATCTTAAGAATTTTTGTCAGGTATTAAACTGTAAGCCTTAAAAAAGCTTACGTGAACTTCGTACACAATATCACACACCGTGGGCGATCTCTGTCGATAATTTTCCAATGGCATCATTCGCAACCATTTTAGAAGCTTCTTGCCAGTTAAATTTTCTACAAGTTTTGGAAGCCCTTTGCGTTTGCGGGGTAGGAATAAGTACATCGCTATTTCGCCAACGTCTTTATTTTTTTCTGAAATTTTGCTGTTAATCGACTTAATATAGTAGTTTGGTTGGGCGAGTATATGCTCCAGTAAAAAAATTACCTGAGTTAACTGCCTTCTATTAAAAGTTACGGGCCTCAGTATCCCCCGTGGGCGATTACAATTATTATTGTACATCATCTACAGTCAAACCTCGAATAAGTGAACACCCACGGCAAGGCTAAAGTGTTCACTTAACCGAGTGTTGTCAACTTTGAGCGGGTAAATGATTTTCAAATTTCGCGCCAAATTTTTAACCTTTTGGTCTTGATAATCTACTATATAGTAATCGGCTATCTTCTATTCTTATTTCAATAAGTTCAACCCACCATAGTCCCATTCGCCATCTTCTTTCAAATAACCGTTCTTATAAGGCAAGCAAATTCTCTGCATCTCATCATTTTCGCAATAGAAGCACCAAAAGGATTTACGGTAATCTGTCATAAACTCAGCCTAAATTTCAACTTGAAGTGATAACATAAAGCTATAACCAGTGAATTCGGAACTAGTGAAATACCGGGTTACCCAAATAGTTTCCAGATTTGAATTGCTCTAAAAAGGTAATTTTTTACGCGATACGAAAAACAGTACTTGCAGATTCGAAATCAGCGCATCGAAAAACCCTTAAAAAAGTTGCCGTTTTGGGCCGAGAGCCTCTAAATAGAAAATACGAAAATACAAGTCAATTTTCATTGAAAATTGAATATTTCGACCTAAAATCCAAAAAATTTTCCGCCTTGCCGGATTAACGAACGGATTTCTTTGTATTTTGGCGGTTTAGTTTTCAAAAATGCGGCCGGAGCTGGATTAACGAGAGGTAAATCTGAACTTTGTGCGGAAAGAGAAGAAAGAAAAAGAAAGTGGAATTTAGAATTTGGATGGAATTGAAAAAAAGCGTGGAATATTTTCATGGAGAGACATTTGGGGTTTTGAAAAGTATTTTTCACTTTCCAAAATGTTTCGGCGAACCGGTGACTGCAGTGCGGGGAATGGGTAAACCCCCCCCCCCGGTAAACCCCCCCGCTCGCCATTTTCGCTCGCCATTCTCGAATTTGAAAAAAAGTTGAAATTTTGAGACAAAATTAATTAAATCTCGAGAATCTTGAATCGAGATGTGGCAAGCAATATACCGATTTGTAGCCCAGAGTCTTACCTTTCATTTAAGCTATTACTCATCCTTCTAGAAGGTTCCAGTAATAAGTTATGGCAAAAATGGCGAGCGGGGGGTTTTACCTAGACTCTGCAGTTACCTGATTATTCTATCACCAACCCGACATGACCACTCGGCAAACCGAGAAAGGTTATTAGGAAAACTTAGGAAAATGCAGGGTTAAACCTAGGGCTATGCAATGCTAACCTTTCCTAATAATATAACGTTTCTAGAAACGCAGAAACGCAGAAAAAGGAAAAATTTTTGATATAATACTATTAGTTAAACAATAATAGCCGTTTCGCCTCTCAGTCTTAGACGGCCATTAAACTTTAGGCTATGAGTAGAGGCATCTTCAGTAAGACGCTCATAGCCTAATCATATGTTTTTCCTATTGTCATTTTAACATATAGAGACGTGAGACAAAGAGATCGTTTTATTGGCGTGCCGCACACTAGCTTTATCTGAATCTGAGTTAGAAAAAGACGCGATTAGATTGGGAACTTGAAAAAAACGTGGTTTTCATGGAGAGACATTTGGGGTTTTCTTATATGATGAAAGACTCGAAGAAAGCAAACACTACTTTACTATGCGATTTCAAAAACATCGTTGCAATTTGGTATAAGCTCGGTTTTCAGTGGAGAAAATCGTGGAAAAACTTTTTATGGATTTTGAGTTCCGCATTCTGAGTTAGGTGCCAGAGAAAGAGAGACACGATTAGATAGATGCGGCCAATAAAGAGCTAGTGTGCGGCGCCCAAATAAAACGCTCTCGTTGTCTCACGTCTCTTGTGTCTTCTCTTCGTTTCTGGTTATAACACTAACAATGTGGGTTAGCATGCTAACCTCCCTTCTATTTCAAAGGTTAGGATTGGGGTTAGCATTGGGGCGGTTAGCAAAGGTTAGGAAAGGTTAGCATTGCACAGCCCTAGTTAAACCCGGCGTTACTCCGGCGAACCAGAGGAAAGATTAATAACAAGTTTGTCTAAAACGAGCGCATTCTTCAACGCTTTCATGTTTCTACTTACTTAAACTTCTCATCATACCTTCTTGGTTGTTCCGTTCAAAAGCCGAAATTCCGATGTGGCATTTTCACTCCGATTAAACTCGGTCTGCCATTTTCCTCGAAAGTCGAGAGCATTCAACAAGATCATCCTACAATTACGCACTTGATCCGCAGTTAGAACATCTTTCAGGTTGCCTTTGGTAATTTCTTCCACGAGAGAATTGATTTTCTGAATAAACTGCTATATAAAACCTGCTATTGGACTGATAAAGCATAAAGTTATGACCAAAAATGGCGAGCTTCGGGGGGGGGACGACTTTTACCGGGAGAGAGGGCTTTTACCGTACCCCAGTGTAACATTGGAAGAAAGGCAGACATGCCGAAAGATCAGTCTTTTTACTAAGCACTAGTCAGTCCACTAGCGCACTCGGGGAGGGGCTGTCATTTTTTCAAAACAATTAAAAAATTTTTTTAAACAGATGTTACTCCCGTCTCAGAATACACCATTTTTCGAAGACGGCGTAAAAGATGACCCACTGGATCTTAAGTTATGGCCCCTGCCTTAAAATGTCACGTACCCGGTTCCCCGACCCCCAAAACCCAAAAATTGGGGGCTGGTGCCCCCCCCCCAAAAAAATGGCGATTTCCTTGAAAACGTGCCCCAAAAAAAATCCTGGGTGCGCCACTGAGTCAGTCTAATCCTAAATCGGCACTTTTTATTGAAAAGAATGGCCTAACCGATAGGTCTACGACAAGTTCATTTTCTTTTGTTAAAAATGTCATTTTTGCACTTACCTTTACAGTACCATCCGAATCCTTGAAATCCAACAAAGAGAAGGCATCTTCTCCATACAATCGCGTCACTTTTTCCTTGTAAGTATCCAATAGCTGAAGCGAGAGGTCGAAATAAATGCGATTGGCATCGTGAAGAATTTCCAACTCGGATAGTAGCTGGAAGACTGTTTTAATGTCCACGAAAAATGCCTCAACTTCCTTCACGCTGCAGCCTGAAATCCAAAAATTAGCAACATTGGCAAATTCCCGAATCAAAATTCAAATGACGATTCTTACGGTTATTCGAATAATCGATACTAGCTTGGGAGAGCCGCTACGCGGCTCTCCCAAGCTAGGGAGCGGTTAGCGTGCATCCGCGGCGCTTCGCGCACCGCCATCAGCGGTCAGTGTTGTTCGGGAGTATATGTTCTAAGTTCCCTCACATTCCAAGGGAGAGGGTCGGGCGCTCCCGCCCGACCACAGGACTCCAGAGTGTATCAGTATGCAATTATCTATTAGGGCGTTTCAAAAGAAACCGGACTGCCAAGTCAGACACAAGCCGCAAATTGGCGCGAAATTTGAAAATTATTTATTCAGAAGAGGGGTTTTAAAGGGGACAGGCGCAAATCTGATATTGGTAACCCCCTCTAGAATCGTATTTTAGAGGGGGTTAGCAATATCAGATTTGGGGCTTACCCACGTGAAACGTGAGTTAGCTCAATCGATTAATAGGGCTGTGCCTGACTAGGCAGTCCGGTTTCTTTTGAAACGCTCCAACACACGCGCACAGAGGAAAATACAGAATGCCAAAAGGCGGGAATTCAAATTTGAATTTTCCAGGTTGGGACGGACTGACAGCTTTCGCTTATAATCGATATTAAACACCTTTAACTTGCATTTGTCAGACCATAAGAAGTATGCAACATTTAGAGTTAACAAGTAGGAATGAAATACTTACCTTTTCCCAAAAGTTTCAAAATTTCTGCCTCAGTTTCTCCCTTCGCGCCTGCAAGTGACATGGCCAAAACGAATGAAATCGAAATCGGCGAGATGCACATGCAAGATCCAGAAGCAAAGAATTCTCTCAGGAATTTCGCTGCAAAATCATTACTCGCTTCGATCATTGCACGATTTTTTAACTGAAATATTCTGTCATATAACTTTTCAAAAGTAACGCTCCAGCCAGGCCCGTAGCCAGAAAAAGATTTCGGGGGGGGGGTTGAGATTTCAGGGGGGGGTTGAGAAGTGAAAAAAACGCATTCTTATGGGTGCATTTTTCAAAATTTTCTCGAAAATTTTTAAAACCATAGGGGGGTCCCTTTTGTTTTTTTTAGCTTCCGAATTTCGGGGGGGGGGGGGCGGGTACAACACCCCTAACCCTGGATCCAGCTCCTGCGAAAAGTTATGCTTTATGTCTTTTTCTTATTATTTTACCCGAAAATTTGGGCAAAAAATCCAAAATTCTCCTATTGTTAAAATAGCTGAATTTTGAAATAGCTTACCTTTTCAGGCCCACTTTTAGCCTCAATCTCTGCCATGTGATTACAGTCAATTATTGGATTTTCAGCAGAGTCTTCAGTATCTTCGGAGCTTTCTTCATAATTTCTGCTTCTTCGCGCAGTTCTCGATGCAAAGCGATTCCGAATACGACTTAGCCAACGACGCGCAGTTCCAATAAAAGTCATTTGATACACCTGGAAAATTCGCCAATAAATAAGAGTACTCCTCTCTCGGGACCGTCGAATTAAAGGGGCAAATATTAATGTCAAAATGACCTAAGGGGGAAATGACATACACTCCTATTTAGGGTTCCGTCGAATTAAGGTTAAAATTATATGTTAAAATGACCTAAGGGGGAAATGACATACACTCCTATTTAGGTCCTGAATAAGATTATATAGTAGTATAATTTGATAGTATAATTTCGACCCTTACGGTGACAATTTCGACCCTTAGGGTCGACCCTGGTAAAAAATAATAGCAAATTCGGACTCAGCGAGGTCGAAAACAGTTACGGGGTATAAAATCCCGGTCAAAAGCGGCCAGAAACGGTCAAAATAAATTAGATACAATAATTAGGCACAAAATTAATACCGTATTTTCTCTAATATAAGCCCCGGGGCTTATATTATTTCAATCCTCCGAATTTGGGCAAAATTTTTCTCTAACCTCTCATTTTTACACACTATTTCTCTTTCTGTACGCGGCTTCTATTTCAGGGGGGCTTCTATTATAGGGGGGGGGCTTATAATAGAGAAAATACGGTATTTGCCCGAGTCAAAGTCAGGAATAGCGAAAGTTAAAGAATGACCGCTAAAAGTATTGCAAAAAGGCATAAAGAATGACCAGTGGAGCACAAGTGTAGCCGTTATTGATTGGACTAGGATTGAAACGGGCAGGGGAAAAGGAGCGCCAGTTCCTCAATTGTCCACCCAGAGTGGACATTTAGAGGCTTGAGAACGAGAGAGCGGAAGAGTGACCAACACTCTCTGGGATTTTCTCGTTCTCAAACGGTCCATGTGCCAAATATGCTCTGGCTATGAAAACAGCAATGGTCATTCTGTTGGGTAGAGTGACCCTCTGGCACTTTTTCAAGAAATGGCAGAGTGAAAGGGGGAACGAGCGTAGTCGGCAGTGTGTCTGTCATTTTTGTTGGCGCTTGTATGGAAGTGCGGACCCCAAAATCAATAGGGTTCCCCCTATTGATTTTTTTGACAGATTTTTCAGAGAAATGATTTTTCGTACCATAGGGTCCCCCCATGGTTTTTTTGGGAAAAATTTTTTATAAATTATTTTTGTAAAAAACCGTAGGGGGACCCTATGGTATAAAAAATCATTTTTCTGAAAAATCTGTCAAAAAAATCAATAGGGTCCACCTATGGTTTTTTATGCAAAAAATTATTTTTAGAAAAATTTTTGCAAAAAAAACCATAGGGGGGACCCTATGGAATGAAAAAATCATTTTTCTGAAAATTCTGTCAAAAAAATCAATAGGGTCCCCCCTATGGTTTTTTGAGAGGTGTTGATTTTGGGGTCCGCACTTCCATACAAGCGCCTTTTTGTTACATAACCTAATTAACTTTCCGTCTTCCGAAAATAACTTATTATCAGGCCTGTAGCCAGAAAACATTTCGGGGGGGGGGTTGAGATTTCAGGGGGTTGAGAAGTGAAAAAAATGCATTGTTAGGGTGCATTTTTCAGAATTTTCTCGAAAATTTTTAAAACCATAGGGGGACTTATTGTTTTTTTAGCTTCCGAATTTCGGGGGGGGGGGGGGTACAACCCCCTAACCCCCTGGCTACGGGCCTGCTCCAAAATAACTCCAAAGGCAGCAATAACTTGTTATCCATCAACCATTTTTTAATAAGGCATCAATGAAGATGATTCATATATTGTTGTCATAATTTCAGTCTAAACTGTCTTATTTTTTACCTGAATCTGCTTTTAGGTGAGTATTGATTCATCGATAAAATACTATTAGAACCAGAACCTGCTCCGAGACGTGTTTGTCAGATAAACTACAACATGTACATAAACATTTTCAATTACCGTATTTTCTCTAATTGAAGCCCCGGGGCTCATATTATTTCAATCCCCCAAATTTGAGCAAAATTTTTCTCTAACCTCTCATTTTTACACACTATTTCTCTTTCTCTAGGGGGCGTCTATTTCGGGGGCTTCTATCATAGTGGGGGCTTCAATTAAATAGGTGGGTGGCGTCTTACTGATCATAGTGGTAACTATGTATCAATTACATAGTAGCTTACGATAATATCAAATAAATTAGACTGAGTCAAGGTGAATAATATCAAAGAAGTACCGCTTTGTGGTAGGCTGAAGTATTTATTTTTAATCTCTTTACGAGGGGTTTACTATATTCACATTTTCTATAGTAAAATTCTTATCTCTGTCTCTCTGCTGTTGTGAGAAAGCAGAGGTAAGAAAAAGAAAAAATATCAGAAGAAACCAACAATATCTTGAGAGCCAGCATCTTGAGAAAATTTTGTTAAAAGAAAAAATCCGGTAACCAAAATATATTTATCTCTTTTATTATTTACATTGAATGAAAAGTTGAAACGTTATCCAAAGAATATCCTTTCTTGTTTCGGAGACCCATCCGTGCTGCTGGCGATCAGGCCGTTTGGCGGTCGCGCAAAGAACGCCTGGTTCGGCTGGCTTCTCATGTCTCCGTTGGTCCTGGAAAGTAGGTCGGTTAGATTTGAAGTGTAATCAGCATTTGTTTAGAGAAACTTCAGGATTCTACTCCTATTTGTAAAAAGATCGTAGGAAAATTGGCAAACTTTGTAAAACTTTCAAAATTATCCCTCTTTTACGGAAATTTTTACTATCCCAAGCACTGTTTTAAAGTTTTAACAATCAAACTCAAATTTGGCAGCACGTCAAAATCTTGAGAAAATTTGCAAAAAAATGAGTTGTTAAAATATTTAATGTAGTTAAAAATCGCCATAATTCTTGAAAATTTTGAAAAAACAATTGAAAATTTTAATAAAAACTGTAAATTTTTGCAAAAATAGGACTCTTGAGAGAAGTTTACAAGAGAAAAATTTGTCCCGCAGGTAAAAGTGTTCTTTGAAGCTGTGACATTGGTCATGAATAATTGATTCGCGAATCAATTATCGAATCGCGATTCACAATTCTAACACCAAACACCAACATTTTTGTAAATTTGTTAAATGTTTCAGAAAATCATAAAAAGTGTAAAATCGTCGAAGAAAATTTAAAAAAAAGAAAAATTAAAAAGACAAAAATGTCAGAAAAATTTGAATTTTAGCAAAAAAACAATTTTCCTGGTACCATAGTCTGATTCCCTATCTTCCCAACTCTAACACCAAACCCTTACGCAATCTGCCTCCGGTCTTGAGGAGGACTTCTCGCCACGGCTGGACTGCCTTGGGCTGCTTGACTGTCTGACCTCGGTTGCAAGTGCCTTTGGACAGACGGCTTCTGTGACCTGTACGGCTGTCTCTGATGCGACGGCACGCGGTGCTGGTGCTCGCTGGCTCGCGCACCGATCCCGGTCGATTTGCCCGCGAGGCCCTTCCGGCGTTTTTTGCGACTCTCTTTTTTGTTTCTCTTGCGCTCGAGCTTGGTCTTGAACAGAAAACAGAAGAAACCGAAGATGAAGAGAAATATGAAACCGCTGAACGTCGCGGCGACCATTATCGTGCGCATGTCGGTCACTCGCTCGGCAATGTTGCCTAAAAATTTCGATTATGGTTTTTGATCTTTTAAAGTATCTTTGAGACTGGGGCTCTATCCTATTGTAGGAGGCACCCAAAAATCAATAGGCGGGACCTTATGGTTTGAAAAATGATTTTCGGAAGAATTTTGCCAAAAAAAATCAATAGGGTCACCCTTATTGATTTTTTGGCAAAACATTCTAAAAATTTTTTTTTGCTAAAAACCATAGGGGGGCCCTATGGTTTGAAAAAACATTTTCGGAAAAATTTTGCAAAAAATCAATAGGGTACCCCCTATTGATTTTTTTGGCGAAATACTTCGGAGCCTCCTACAATAGGATAGAGCCGAGACAGGTATTCCAGACACAAAAAAAAATTTTTAGGGGGTTAGTGCTCAGGAATTTCAATCAAAAGTTATGCTCAAAATTGTGACTAATCAAATGGTATGTACGCCGGGAACAAAAGTAGCATTGACAAATTTAGGAATGCCCTTTTAAGGTTTTTTACAATGCCCTTTTAACCTTTCCCAAGGGTCAAAATTTACGGAATCTATGTATATTTCACGGGAAAATATGACTATTTTTATAAATTTAAATAAAAAAGGTTCCACAAATTTCTTATAAAACAGAACATCGGAAATCTCGGTTATGAATACTTTATACACACTTTATTTTGTCGATTGTCACGTGGTTTTTAAAGTAATTTATTTATAAAAAATAATGGAAAGTGCACTCTTACAGCAATGAAACGCATATCACGTGGAATCGATAGTCACATCCAGAAATTATGTCCTGAAAACCAAAATCTCCAACTATCCAAATTTTCGTGTGACCAATTTGTTTTCTATTTTCCCAGATCATTGACCAGTGTCCATAGGGTTGGCCAAGCCTTTTTTTAATTTTTGCCCTCAGGACATATTTTCTGGATGTCCTCGAAGCAAAGATTAGAGCGAGTCCTTTTTAGCAGAAACATATGGACTAGACAGCGGACTCGACATGACTATGGACTGGGACTCTTCGCGAGATTGAACTTTGAATCAGGCCAAGATCAAGGACCGAGTGAGACTTTGAGCAAACAAGATTGACATTCGAAAATGACGGCCTAGAATCCAGAAGTTATCCAGAACGTTTTTAAGAAAAGTTTCGGTTTCTAAGTATTCTGAAAAAGTATTGAAAGTTAAGCTGAAATTTGGCCAAATTTGTCGGAAAACTTGCAATCTTTTTAAATTTTGATCAAAAGAATCGTGGATTCAGTCTCTCAAAGTTTAGATCTCGATCTTCACTCCATCCATCCTTCCTCGAAATAGTCTTTGTGAAGAGCCCTATTATGGACATTATATATTAGCAAAATGAGACTTGGAATTCACAATCAAAGTGAGATTTTGAAACAATATCACAAAAACGTTGGTCAAAATCTATGTTAGAAAGAATCCTCAAAGGAGAACGAATATAAAAATCCAGAAATTTTGAGCTCTGATCAAAATTTTCAACAATTTTTGACAACTATTTCAAAGGGCTCAAAACTGAGCCAAACGAGATCGTCTTGGGTGGTCCCTTGGTGTGTGACGTACCGCAAAGACGTCCCTCTGTCCGATCCATGTTATTAAGCAGCAATGGGATCAACTTTTTGAGTATAAGCAGTGTGACAACTTTTTCAAAAGTCGACTCCGACTCCAAATTCACGACACAAAAGCGCCGCAGGCAAAATTTTTAGAAAAAATTGGCTTTCCCTTAAAAAATTGACTATAATTTTTGAATATTTATTGAAAAGTTCACAAATTTTCAGCTCAAAATTGCCAATAGTTAGTGTTTTACTGCCTATTCCCTATGCTGAGGGCTGATTCTTCAGCTATTTGAAATTTCGAATTCGAGTTTAAACATAAAGGAATTGCTGTCCGATCCAGGATATTAAGCAGTGCTGGGATCAACTTTTTGAGTATAAGGTGAAATTTTAACTGAGGATAATCCAACCAATTTTGTGAGAAAACGTGCCCGCCGCGGCTTAACTTGGTGGATCGGACAAAGATACCTGTTCACACTATGCCATGCACAAAGGAAAAGAAAAGGACCACACAAGACGATTTACATTTGAAACTCGAAGTATGATTAAAGTACATTAGTAAACAAGCCAAACAAAATGGAATTCGGGTGCAGTCGTGTTAGGAAAACATTCGCAGCAATCCAGGAGAGAAGTGTCACAGCAATTCTACTCCAGAAACTCGTCGCGCACAGCAAGACCGCAGCCGAGGTTGTACCCAAAATTTGCATTTATCGATAATTTTCGATGATATTTTTCGAATTCGTTAATGATTTTTGAACAAATACGAAAACTTAGATTTGGTCAAAAACCAGCATGCAAAAAAATCACAAAATAAATTATTTGGTTAAAAATTTGCTGAAAATTGGAGAATTATTTTGCCGTCAAAAAAATTCGAGATCTCATGGTTTGGATAACGAAACTGAAGTTTTACTATACATATTAATAATATATTAATAACGTATTGGTTCAGTGTGAAGTTGTCTATCAGTCCGATCCATTAAGTTAAGGAGTGCTGAGCTCATTTTATATGAAGCTTGTCTAAGCCAAGCGCTGCTTAACTTGATGGATCGGACGAAAAGAAGGCTTCATAATGCGTCATGGAGAAGAGAAAACAAAGGACCACACACATCGATTACCCTTTTTACGGCTTTTTCGAAAACGCCAAAAACTTTTCGATAGTCTTTAAATAAATCTAGAATCACATGGAATACTCTCAAAAATCTTATGACATTCCAGAAAATTCTAGAAAAATGCAACTATTTGCAATCAAATTCGTAAAAATTTGTGAAAAGTTGCGAAAATACAGCAAATTCCTAAAAATGTTTATTGTCAAAAATGAACCTTTGCATAAATTTTTGAAAAAAATTCCTAGAATTCCTGACCTTTGCTAGGCACATCTTCCCGGAAGGCTTTTCTTATCTCGTAAAAGGCGTTAAATCCGTTGGCTGTTCCAAAGAAGTCGGAACTGAACACAACTTTCATCTCATATGCGCCAAAAGTGGAAATGGTCGGCCCAGGAAATACGGTCCAACAGTGCTTCGCTGAAAACACAGAAATGTTAAATTTGCTATCGCAACAAGATACAATTTCAGACCACCCACCACGATTGACTTTTTATAAAATTTGAGACCACCCAAGACGTTTAACATTTGATAGCATCAGATTTTACACTTTCAGCCATAAAAGTAATTTTTAAGCAAAATAAAATTTCTGTACAAAAAATTCACAGATCTGAGTATCGGTGTACTTGATAAGGATCGGCCCCAGACGAAACTAAAAATTTACATACCTTGCAACTGATACGTCTCCACACCTTTGGAGTCCCTCAGAACATCGTAAATCTCCAGGTAATCCCTACATTCCTCTTTGGAATTCTCTTCGAAGAGCGCGAATTGAACAAAGTAGAGAAGGATTTGGTCTCCAGGTTCGCCCGTGATGAAATAGGTGCAGTTGGTGTCCAGAGGGTACTAAAGTTCAAAGGCGTTTATTGAAACAACTCGGGATTCAAAAGTGAGACTTACATTGGCCGGATACCTAGGACTGTTGAAAGATCCAAGCTTGTTCTTGAAACGAAACATGCACTTGTTCGAGTCGCCCATGGACTCTCCGGGAACGCCAAAGTCTGAAAATGGCAACTTTGTCAAAAAAGATGCGCATCTGCTTTAGAATGGGAATAAGCTAGGCTCAGAGTGAAGAAATTTTAAAAATCGATGTGTGTGGTCCAAAAATAATACCGAAAATATTTTAAAATACACGCCTTAAATTCCAACTCCGTTTTAAAATGGGTTAGGCTGGAGTTACAATACGAAACAAGGTGAAGAAATTGCCTTTTTGGTGCACTTTTCACTATGTTGGCCATAAATCTGATGTTACTACATTCCATGTCAATTTTTTCTCTAGTTTTTAACGGTCGCTTCATATTTTTGAATTTGTGCCAAAAAGTACCCAATTCATCCCGATATTATCAGAATTTGGTCAAAATCGGGTACAATCTAGAAGAAATGTGCGTTTTTTGGCACCAATTCAGATCTTCGAAAAGATCATTTGAAGCTAGGGAAAAAGTTGACATAGAATGAGTAACATCAGATTAATGCCCAACATAGTGTAAAATGGCCTAAAAAGGCAATTTCTTCACCCTGTTCATCAAATATTATGCCATTGTATCCCCGGCCTTCAGCTGTCGCACAAAAAATTGAAACAAAAATTCGATGTGTGTGGTCCAAAAATATTACCAAAAATCAATAAAATACCTGTCTTAAATTCCACCCTGGCCCGAAATCCATGGACTTCTCTGCCGTTTTCTCGGCTTTTTGTCGCCAGCGCTGTGCTCGAGTCAGCCTGACTCGAGTCAGCCGCAGCTGTGTCCACGCTCCCGAAGACGATCACAATCCTCGGGCCTTGACTTGTATACGGGCCGAACTTTGGTGAGTTGCTCGGCAAGCGGTCGCATAGCGTCGCGTCGTAGAGACTTTCTTCCGCGTTTGAGAGAACGGCGCCGATCGACGTCGGCTTCACGGCCACGCCCACGAAACTTCCGTGACTGCACTCATCGAATTCCGCTCGGGACGACGATGCGAGGTGGTGATCCGATTTGATGAGGGAGCTGGAATTGGGCAGAATTGTAATCGAAAATTTTTTCGTTTTCAATCTGATTTAACTCCTTTTTTTCAACTTTTATCCCAAATCACCGTTTTTGTTCTAGATTTTTGGTTTATTTTTGAAAATTCACACTTTGATCCATTTTTGTAAAATGCGGTTTTTGGATTTTATGGAACACCGCCCTATGGCTATGGAAGTGGGTTTGAGAAAAAGTTTTTTAATCAGAGGGTTTTATGTTGCAAGTTTGAATGAAATATGAAAATTTTTGTTTCCTTAGTTTAAAAAAATTTGAAAAATTGACCATTTTGGGCAAAAATGTCATCCGAAAAAGCGTCAAACCTGTTCTAGAACATTCTAGAAAGATGGGTATCTTTTATTTTTTGAAAAGTGGGTTTTTAAAGCCAAAATAGTCCTTAGAAAATTTTCTAAGTAAAGATCAACAGTCCCTGAGGGCACATTCTTGTACTTTTACTCAAGCATGACAACGACGACCTTTTGCCCGGTCCGGTCCGGTCCGGTTTGGTCCGGTTCGGTCTGGTCTCTAAAAGGTCAAAAATTTTTGACATTTTTTTTCAACAGCCCTGGCTTCGGATTACCTATCGTACCTGGGATCTGTAGCCTACATTTGGAAACGTCTATAATAATAGAATTTCAATTTGAACTTACAATAAATGGAAAGAGGTAAATTGGAATGCTAGGAAAAATGTGCGCAGTTTGAGTCATCAGCAGGTTGGAAAAAATCCAGCGTTAGATTTTTGGTAGGATAGCGTTTTTTGTACAACATAAAGTATTTCAGAGTCTGTAGAATGGCTCACAGATGAAATGGTGTAATAAATACTCATCAAAAATGTAGGCTGGCTAAATTTACGGCAGAAGTTAATGTACATCTAGTAAAGGAAAAGAAATTTGAAATGAAAAAAGAATTTAAAACACGGCTCGGCAGAATGATATCCCCACGGTATGTTCTTAAAATAAAACTTGGCAAACAGTAAACTCAGATAACATTTTCTTCATCATTCTTCATTTTTCATCTCCTAACTTTTTCTTTTAGTGCCGCCTTATTAGAGTAGACATTTTTGCATTCCAAATTTTGTCTTATAAGAGTAAGTGTGAAGCAAGAGCTTCCTATACTTCTAGCCCACTATGCCTAGCCCAAATATCTATTTTATACAAAAAGCATCTGCTCACAAAATAACATGTTCTATCTTGACAAAAATTATTTACAAGCTTGACGATAGGTTTATTGTGTGTAATTACAGAAAAAGTAAATCAGTTTAATAATTAGTTTATTCTCTGAATTATTTATTCGAATTTTCTCCACATATAAGGTTATTGAAAATCAAGTTTAATGAAATCTATAAGAAGCACACGAGTTTGTAGAGTTCAGCATATTTAATTAGATTTCCGTAGGAGCGATGTTCGATTTTAACGATAGGTTCATATGTCAGCATACTGTTGATCATCGCTTCTTCAAACGCCTTTGAAAATTCATGGCCTACTGTTCCATCCAACTGAGTACCGAAAACTGTTTGGTGATGAAAAATCACACAACTTTTGAAAGCTCTCTCCTCATTGAAAATTCCGCCCACTTCTTTGTTGATTAATGAGAGGATTGATTGGAGATGGTCGTTTTTGTCGTTGGCTCTGAAATATAATATGTGATCTTGTATGTAATCCTGACAGCAAAAGACGCAAAATTCAAAATCGGATTTGAATTCATAAATTTGGCTCCAAACCGCCAAATCTGCTCTGGAATATTCCAGATGGACGAATAATGGCTCAAATTAATACAGAGATTTTGAGTTTACGATTGAGCTATTATTTGTCCTTCTAGAATGTTCTATAACAGATTTGGCAAAATATTATTTAAATAACTAAACAATTTTTTGGTTGAACTGTTGTTTTATCTAAGGATATCGAACACTTGTTATGGTTTTACGCATTAAAATAATTCACCTTTTTTGGCATAAATGAGGCATAGTCATTTTTGTTTCAAAATCCCGCCTTATATATGATTTCTTGCTTACTTGAGGATATCAGCAATTTTTTCTTTTGAACTGAGTATCCATTTTGACCCAGCAGATGCCGCAGCTGTACTTCCTTTCTTCGGGAACCTGGTCACCACAATATTTACCCCGTGATGGTTTTCAATTACAAAACAGCGATCTTCTTCGCATACAGTGTGCCATTGAGTTGACCCAGCGAAATTTTTGGTCACAAGAACTTGGAAATAATAGCTGAAATATTGTCAATTCATGGCAAAGTATAAGTCAACGATACATACTCTTCACTGCCACGGCTCTCGACGGCACGCAGTATCACATTAGCAAGGGTATGATATTGTAGGACATCGCTCACGTCCTTCTTATTTTCCTTTTTGGCTTCACTTTGGACCACTGTAGGCCACGCGCTTTCCTAAATTGGTGCAATATTTTTTTAAATCAATGAGCAAAAAAATTATATTTTAAACCAACAATATTTCTTCTTTAATCATTTCGTTCTTCATTCGTTTCGATAAAATGTGTTGGATTAGACAGAATAAATGGGTCTAATTAGGGTTTGGAATTTCCCTACAAAAATTTTGGTTAAAGAAAATGGATTAAAGAAGATCGTCCCAAAAGTGCCACAAATTTGAATTAATCATGCACTATTAACAAATGTCAATTTTTAATTTTTGAATAAAATTTTCAAAAGTTTTGAATTTGTTGCAATAATTATTGTGTTTTGAATTAAATTAAGTTTTCTTCAAACTTTATTGCTTTTTTGGTGCATCGTTTTGAAACAATACTATATCACTTCTAATTACATATTATTGCAATGTATCCAATCTGCTGATATAAATTTACCGGTAAAACTTACAATCTTTTCCGCGCGCCAAAGTTTGACATACTCGAGCATTCGATTGACAAACTCGTCTATGCTGCGCAATTTTTCCGGAATATGTGGAGATGATGTAACAAAAGGGACGCAAAATCCGGCGAGCAATTTCTGCAATAAATATTTGTTATATATGTAATTTGAGAAGCTCTAGTAAACATTTTGAAATTATATTTTTGCTTAAATGTCATTACGCAATTATTAATCGGGGATATTTTGGCAAATCTCATAATAAGCTTCATTTGCATTTTAAGACTATTAATTTCTATATAACATACAGTTCTCAAGACATCAGAAATGACAACGTTGATGAACGAGTCAAATGCATCTCTTTTCCACGCGTGAACGTGCATTACTGAGAGAAGATAACACCTGTAAATTCCAATCACTTTTTTATATGTAAAATCACTCATACTTCAGCTCCGCTGCGGTGTTGCTCTGACGCTGTGCTTCTGATACAACTTAAAAATTGATTTGCTTTTTATTATAATTCTCTTGATTTCTATTATAATTCTACTTTATATGTGACTCCTTTAATCCTGGACAGTTTGGAAATTTTTCAAAAGAGTTCATTTTGATCCGTAAAAACCGTGAAGATTATTGCGCGAAGTCGGTTTTTCTGGGCAGAGGAAATTTGGTGTGCAGTATTTTGTTCCGAAAACAGATCCTTTACTCGAAAAATAAATCGGATAAGAGAAAATCCGGATCAGAGAAGTCTTACTGTATTCGAAGCAAACCTTTGACGTCCGATAGAAGCCGCTTTTGAACAGTGCCAGGTGGCCAATTGTTAATTTCTTCCAGCACGACTAAATAAATTTCCGGTATTATTTCTACCAATAATGAGAAAAATCCACCGAGATTGTTAAAGTCGCTTGCGTTAGGCAGTTGGGAAATCAGAGGTAGAGCTTCCGTGTATGCTTTTGCTTGATCTTTAGTCGGAGTGTGGCACTGCTTTCGAAGATGGAAATCCAGATACTAAATTAAAAATTTGACATGTGTGTGGGTCACTTAGCTTGTCAGTGGCTAATTTTACGGTTTAACTTGAAGTCCAAAAAGAGGCTTAATCGCCAGAATTTTTTAACTAAGACTACCTTTTAAAACAAAACCGACAAAATTTCGCGTTGTACTTTTTTAGAGTCATTTTCATTGATTGTTTTATATTGAGCCATAATATGTCGGAAATAAGAAATCTTCTTTCGAGTTCCAGTTAAAAACGTCTTAATGCAAATCGAAATATTTGCCAAACGATATTCATTACATGCCACTTCATTTACTTTTTAAACAAATATCTTTATAGCTCACCTTCAGCGCTTCCATTGGGGCATGAGATTTTGAAAGACAGTCGTCCTTCCACGGCTGAACGTATTGTTGGCGTAGTTGAAACCCAGTATTCATCAGATCTTCTAGGTCATATTCAATGCTGTTCATCGGTAGCTCTACTTTCTAAAACTTATATGTTAGAATTTAATACACCGTAAATTCTCTACTTTAACCCCCTGGGTATAATTATTCAATCAACCTCTAAATTAAAGGGGATAAAATTAAACGGATCGATTCGCGCCGGGCCGGTGGTGCGGCGCGAAACATTTTTGGAATTATTTCTTAAATTTCAAAAATCTTCGACATTTCTTGATATTTTTTCAAAAAAAATCAAAAGTTGAATTATGAATTTTTTCAAAATTTTTGCAATTTTTCAAAATTTCGGCAAATTTTAGCAAAAATTTGGTAAAGTTTGCAAAAAGTGGCAAAAAACAGGTAAAAAATTCAAATATTTGACAAACATTTGAATTCGCACCAAAAATTTGAATTTGTGGGACTTTTTGGAAAATTTGCCTCTTGGAGTTGCAAAATTAGTGGGGAAGGTCTAATTATTCTATCGTCCTCCAGAGGGCTGCAAAATTAGAGGGGGGTAAAATTAAACGGGGTTAAATTAGAGAGGTTACGGAATATCATAAAAAAATTTTCCATATGTGCGTTATCAGTAAAGACCCCAAAAATATTTTTTAAATAAAAAATATTTAAAAAATATTTTGTACTTTTTTTAACTAAAATATTTTTAAAATATTTTTTTATTTAAAAAATATTTTGCATATTTTGGGAATTTTACTTATATTTTAGTAAATATTTTGGCATTTTTGGGCAACTTTCGTGATTTTTTGGCAAAATATTCGCGACGGCCTTCGGCCGCGGCGAAATTTTTTTTTGGCGGAGAAATTTTAGCAAAAAATTTTGCCGAAAAATTTTTTTTACGAAATTTCTCAAAAATTTTTTTTATTTTGCCGTTTTTTTTCCAAAATTTGTTATATTTTGTTGGATTTTAGCTTTTAATTTAGTCTGAAGTAACAACGAAGGCTAAAAAAGCAGAATTATAGTCTAGCATCGGCAAAAAATAGCTAATTAAAAAAATATTTTTTTTATATTTAATTAATTAAAACCGGAATATAAAAAATATTTTTGGGGTCTTTAGTTATCAGTCACTAATTTACAATTGTCCCTACAGCATTATAAATACACACTATAAATTTAAAAAATGGGTATTGAAATAAACAGAAAATGTTTGGCCACAAAAGTGTTTTTATAGACTTATTACAGTCTCTCACCCAAAGAGGGCATTTATTTTTTTAAAACTTACGTCCTTGTAGTCCATGACTGCAAGTTTAAAGGAAAACTTTTCGCTCTCTTTTGCAACAATTCTGTGCAGGTTCAGAAATTCGGATTTCATTTTCGCACTGAGAAGTTTGATGGCCTTTAGTTCGTCGGAATCGGGCTAAAATTAATGAATGTAAATTAATGTTGAATCAATTGTGTCCGGATTACTCTATCAATTTTCACGCAACTAATTTTGCAAACATGTTGTGAGGCCATAATCACATACTCAATCAATTGTGCTTTCAATTGAATTTATTGCTATTATTTTGGACATTAGTTTAACTTCTTGGTCCTCGAAAATTGCTTTAGCGTAGACTTTTGCTCTAGTACAGGACTCACCGGTATAATGCGGTACCGGACCAAGAAAGTCAAAGTTCCCAACTGGTCTCTCTATCTATTTAATAACTTTTTCATGTCGTCGTGAACTGATTTTCAATTTTAACTACAATATATTTATACTAAAATTCCTTATACAGATATGAGCTCCATATCAGATGAATAAACATGTGCCTTACGCTTAAGGAATACATTCCAAGGAAAAGGGTGTATTAAACTCCTTGATGTAGATAAACAAATCGCATACTGAATTAAAAGATTCCACCTGCAAAATTATTTCAGCACTAGTGGCTATTAAAGTTCCTGCGGGGCCCATCAGCTTGCTAATAGATGCGGCCTTCGAAGTCATCAACGAAAGCCTTTCCACCACGTCTATTCCTGTCGACGTTAGACTGCTAATCTCGGTCATTAGAGCTTTTGCGTCGCTTTCAGCTGAATTACAGAAAATAAAATTATAAAAAGTTTGCCAATTTCCAGAAAAACCGGTAAAATCAGTGTTAATGCTAAAACGTTTTATGAAATCGCCAAGTATATACAAAAACCAATTTTATGATCGAACAATGCAAAAATAATGCAAAATTCGTAATTACCGCAGTCGATTACCTCTTACAACTATTTTCCGATTATATTCCAGAAAATATCTAATTTTTGGTAAACCATTGATATGAGCAAAATCCAAGGACATAAGCATGGATTTTTATAAATCCTGAGATTTTTTCGAATAATGAGATTGGATAAACAAAACCATCGGAAGCGAGGTCGGATAAACAGTATGAAAGCGATCTCTTAATTGTTTAATAAAGTTGCTTTATTGTTCTAGTTTCAAAATATGGTCAATCATATTTGATAGATCACTAACGCCATATACTTAAATATAACAGCTAGAAGTTGTTTACAATACATATGCAGTAACATATGCATAAATAAAGCTAGTGATATTACATTTTACTATTAATTTAATAAAATACCTGAACCACATGATGATGTAATGCAAGCGGCAAAGACGAAAAACAATATAACAATATGCAAGGAAAATCGATCAGAACATTTGTACATTACCATCGGCGATTTCTGTAATGATGTCAATATATACATAATCCAATGTTTAGAACTGTAACGTATCGAAAAGCCAAAGTTAGTTGGTACCATTAAGGGCGATTCCATTCCAAGACTGGACAAGACAAAGTTGTGACCCTAATGTTGAAATAGTAAGGCCACGACAAAGGTAGAAAAAGGCAAGGTTGACACATTAATGTTGACAAAGTAAGGCCACGACAAAGGCGGAATAAGGCCAGGATAAGGAAGGCTTGACCCTAATATAGAAAAAGGAAGGCCACGACAAAGGCGGAATAAGGCCAGGATAAGGAAGGCTTGACCCTAATATTGAAAAAGGAAGGCCACGACAAAGGCGGAATAAGGCCAGGATAAGGAAGGCTTGACCCTAATATTGAAAAAGGAAGGCCACGACAAAGGCGGAATAAGGCCAGGATAAGGAAGGCTTGACCCTAATATAGAAAAAGGAAGGCCACGACAAAGGCGGAATAAGGCCAGGATAAGGAAGGCTTGACCCTAATATTGAAAAAGGAAGGCCACGACAAAGGCGGAATAAGGCCAGGATAAGGAAGGCTTGACCCTAATATTGAAAAAGGAAGGCCACGACAAAGGCGGAATAAGGCCAGGCTGTGGCCATAATGTTGAAAGAGCAAGACTACGACCAAGGCAGGATCACAGTGGATATAGGCCAAACTTCTGGAAGAGTCAGGTTAAGAATAAACTTTTATTCTTTTCGATTATAATAGAAAGCAAAAAATGGTAAACATATGGAATGTTCCGAGAAATCACATTGCCATATCTTTGTACTTTCACCTCGAAACAAATGCCTTGCTATCCTTTTTGTCTCTGAACAGACAGTGTTTTGAATGAGAATCGAGCAACGGACTAGAAACGAAGGGGTTAAAAGAAAGCAATCCCGTGTATAATTGTCATGTGATTTCCCATCTCTTAGCGAATGGGATTGGATCAGTCGATGGGAAATCAGAAAAGTTGTATAGAAAATGGCCCATTTTTCATATAGTTGCCCTCTCTGCGGTGATATAGAGCAATCTCTTCGGAGAGAGCAATCTCGTGAATAATTGTCATGTGATTCATTTCTATTGCCTGATTGCTTTGAACGAGAATCGAGCAACTGATTACAAACGAAAGGAGGGAAAGAATGCAAAAAGCCTCGAAATGGCCTTTCGAAATGAAAAGACACTATTGCCTTTACAAAGGAAAGACGCTTATCGGGACCTTTTTCCATAAACAATTTCATATAGGAAAATTTTTAAAATTAGTATAGAATAGTGTAAAAAATCTAGAATTATTAGAAATTTTTTTAAACAAAAAAGGCAATATCTTCTAAAGACACAAGCTGAAGCATTAGCTTAATTACGGCCAAGTAATGTCGATATCTATGAAAAATCTGCAATAGTTCCTCCAAAAAGGCATGCTTCCAATAAGGGCCCTCTGGAGAGACGTGCTAGACATTGAATTATATGGAACTGAGGGCCGCCTCTTTTTGTAATTTCGTAAGTTATTTTGTTAGTTATTTTTGAAAATTGTATCCGTTTTCTGTCACAGCCGGATAATGCTTCGCTTACCATAGCATAAGGGCACTAGGCGGCGATATGGAAAATACAAGCATTTGAAGAAATCAGCAAACACCCTCTAGTGATTCTCCCCTTAAGAACAAAGTAAAGCTCTGTCGTCTCTCTGGCGTGAGCCGCCGTAGCTCAGTTGGTTAGAACGTCAGTCTAAAAAGCCGAAGGACGCAGGATTGTGACCTGCCGGTAGCAAACAATTTTTTGTATATCTTTTTGACAATTCGAAATGCTTTTGAGAGATTCTATAATCAATTTTTACAATGCACACAAATTCTTGGAGCGTGTGTCTATCAAAAATTTATGTTCCATCGGGATCACATTTTCTATAGTAAAATAGAAAAAAATATTAAGAAATCAACATCTTGAGAAAATTTTGTTAAAAGAAAAAATCCGGTAACCAAAATATATTTATTCTCTTTTATTATTTACATTGAATGCAAAGTTGAAACGTTATCCAAAGAATATCCTTTCTTGTTTCGGAGACCCATCCGTGCTGCTGGCGATTAGGCCGTTGGGCGGTCGCGCAAAGAACGCCTGGTTCGGCTGGTTTCTCATGTCTCCGTTGGTCCTGGAAAGTAGGTCGGTTAGATTTGAAGTGTATATGTTACTGTAAATCTTGACATAAGGGCCAGGCCCAGCATCGGGCCCGAGCCAATACGGGCCAGGGAACCCAGGCCGGACCGAGTGTGAGCCTGTATATTCAACTCTGAACCAGGCTCAACCGTACCCCGCAGGTTTTAGTGCCGGGACCAAGGCCGTTTCGCACTAGGCTCAATGGTTCAAAATCCGGCCCGGGCCATATATTTCAGACACTCATAAAAGAATGTAAAATCGTGGAAGAAAATTTGATAAGACAAAAATACCAAAATTCGAATCTTGGCCAAAAACTCAATTTTTAGCTAAGACCCAATTTTCCTGGTACCAAAATCTGATCAGGCCCGTACCCAGAAAAAAATTTCGGGAGGGGTTGAGATTTTAGGGGGGGGGTGAGAAGTGAATACTAAAACACATTCTTAGGGGTGCTGGTAATTTTTTTCGTTTCCGAATTTCGGGGGGAGTTACAACCCCCTAACCCCCCTAGTTACGGGGCTGAATCTGATTCTCCGTATCTGTTCCCCTATCTTCGCCATTCTTACACCAAACTCCTTACGCAATCTGCCTCCGGTCTTGAGGAGGACTTCTGGCCACGGCTGGACTGCCTTGGGCTGCTTGACTGTCTGACCTCGGCTGCAAGTGCCTTTGGACAGACGGCTTTTGTGACCTGTACGGCTGTCTCTGATGCGACGGCACGCGGTGCTGGTGCTCGCTGGCTCGCGCACCGATCCCGGTCGATTTGCCCGCGAGGCCCTTCCGGCGTTTTTTGCGACTCTCTTTTTTGTTTCTCTTGCGCTCGAGCTTGGTCTTGAACAGAAAACAGAAGAAACCGAAGATGAAGAGAAATATGAAACCGCTGAACGTCGCGGCGACCATTATCGTGCGCATGTCGGTCACTCGCTCGGCAATGTTGCCTAAAAATTTCGATTATGGTTTTTGATCTTTTAAAGTATCTTTGAGACTGGGGCTCTATCCTATTGTAGGAGGCACCCAAAAATCAATAGGCGGGACCTTATGGTTTGAAAAATGATTTTCGGAAGAATTTTGCCAAAAAAATCAATAGGGTACCCCCTATTGATTTTTTTGGCGAAATACTTCGGAGCCTCCTACAATAGGATAGAGCCGAGACAGGTATTCCAGACACAAAAAAAAATTTTTAGGGGGTTAGTGCTCAGGAATTTCAATCAAAAGTTATGCTCAAAATTGTGACTAATCAAAAATGGTATGTACGCCGGGAACAAAAGTAGCATTGACAAATTTAGGAATGCCCTTTTAAGGTTTTTTACAATGCCCTTTTAACCTTTCCCAAGGGTCAAAGTTTATGGAATCTATGTATTTTTTTTTCGGAAAAATATGAATATTTTAATAAATTTATACTGAAAATAAAAAAGGTTCCACAGAAACTTATTGCAAAAATAAATAAAAATAAGACAATTTCTTAAAAAACTGAACATCGGAAATCTCGGTTATGAACACTTTATACACATACACTCTTTATTTTGTCGATTGTCACGGAGTTAATGAAATAATTTATTTTCAAAAATTACTGGAAAATGCACTCTAACAGCAATGAAACGCATAACACGTGGAATCGATTGTCACATCCAGAAAATATGTCCTGAAAACCAAAATTTTCAACTATCCAATTTTTCGTCTGACCAATTCGTTTTCTTTTTCCAGGAGTAGAAAAAATGACTAGAGGTTTGGCCAAGCCTTCTCCTTTTGCCCTCAGGACATATTTTCCGGACGTTCTCGAAGCAAAGATTAAAGCGAGTATCTTTTTTATCAGAAACATATAGACTAGACAGCGGACTAGACATGACTATGGACCGGGGCTCTTCACGAGATCGATGTCGAGATTGAACTTTGATTCCTCCTAAGGTCAAAGACCGAATAGGACTTTGAGCAGACAACTTTGCTATTCGAAAATGACGACTAATAATCTAGAAGTATCCAGAATCGGTTTGTCAGAAAATTTTCGGTTTCTAAGTTTTCAGAAAAATATTAAAAGTTACCAAAGAAAATTTGAACTGAAATATGATCAAATTTGGCTAAAAGCTTGCAATCTTTTTAATTTTTACCGAATGAATAGTGGATTTGGTCTCAAAAAAGTTTTGATCTCGGTCTTCATTCACTCAATTATCTTTTCTCGAAGTAGTCTTTGTGAAGAGCCCTATTATGGACATTATATATTAGCAAAATGAGACTTGGAATTCACAATCAAAGTGAGATTTTGAAACAATATCACAAAAACGTTGGTCAAAATCTTATTCTAGAAAGAATCCTCAAAGGAGAACGAATATAAAAATCCAGAAATTTTGAGCTCTAATCAAAATTTTCAACAATTTTTGACAACTATTTCTAAGGGCTCAAAACTGAGCCAAACGAGATCGTCTTGGGTGGTCCCTTGGTGTGTGGCGTACCGCAAAGACGTCCCTCTGTCCGATCCATGTTATTAAGCAGCAATGGGATCAACTTTTTGAGTATAAGCAGTGTGACAACTTTTTCAAAAGTCGACTCCGACTCCAAATTCACGACACAAAAGCGCCGCAGGCAAAATTTTTAGAAAAAATTGGCTTTCCCTTAAAAAATTGACTATAATTTTTGAATATTTATTGAAAAGTTCACAAATTTTCAGCTCAAAATTGCCAATAGTTAGTGTTTTATACCTGTTTTCCTGGAAAAATGACAAAATATTTCCAAAATGAGAATTTTTCTCTTAAGAAAAACTATTTGGTATCCAAAAATTCGGGGACGTATTTTTGAAAATGTGGAGAAAAATTAAAGAAAATTTTCAAAGTTTGGAAAAAAAATTCATGTGGTACCCCCTATGCTTTTTTTGCTCCCGACCCTCCAGAGGCCGGAGTCGACTCCGGAGTCGTTGCCACACTGAGTATAAGGTAAAATTTTATCTGAGGATAATCCAACCAATTTTGCAAGAAAATGTGAGCCCATCGCGGCTTAACTTGATGGATCGGACAGAGATACCTGTTCACACTATGCCATGCACAAAGGGAAAGTAAGGAGAAGGACCACACAAGACGATTAACATTTTGCTGATTTCAGTTTTACTTTTTAAAGGAATTAACGTCTTATAACATAAAGTATCATTAAAGTACATTAGTAAACCCAATTAGTAGCCAAACAAAATGGAATTCGGGTGCAGTCGTGTTAGGAAAACATTCGCAGCAATCCAGGAGAGAAGTGACACAGCAATTGTACTCCAGAAACGCATCGCGCACAGCAAGACCGCAGCCGAGGTTGTACCCAAAATTGCGACATTTTATTAAACAAAAACTAGCATTTGTTCGATAATTTTCGACAAAAATTTTTCGAATTCGTTAATGATTTTGAAAAAATAACAAAATAAATTATTTGGTCAAAAATTTACTCAAAATTGGAAAATTATTTTGCCAAAAAAAAAACTCGAGATCTCAAGGTTCGGATAACAAAACTGAAGTTTTACTTTACATATTGAGGCTAAAATTGTTGAAAGAGTATATGCAAATCATAGCAGGGTTGATTTTTTTAGTCAGAAGGGCACTCTACCTATCGTGTACCTGCATAGTTGTGTTGGTGTACCTACATTGTGTCACTGGAAAGCTGTGTCACTGTCCAAAAATAACGTTTTCAAAGATTTTTGGGCGAGATTTTGTAACCCTCATGAGTTTCCGACCCCGCTGATTACGAATTTGAAATCAGTTTTGGCATCGGGCATATTTTTATTGCCAATTTTTGACATTTTTGTAATTTTTTCTAACACAGTTTTGGCTCCAAAAATTGGCACAATGTCAGAGAACCGCTTATACAATTTTTTCGTGAAATTTTAGTTGAGGGTGAGACCTGTTGGCCAGCTTTCTGGTTGGTCAATAGGTAGAGAGCTCGTGAAAAAGTTTTTCTCAAAAAATTTTAGCTAGAAAAGCTAAACACTGCTACGATTTTCGTACATGGTTTAGCATGTCACGTCATTTCTGCCACAGCAATGAAAAAAGTCACACACCGTATCCAGATCTTAGCATATCTACTTACAATGAGCCTCATCCGTGTCGTCGTTCTCGCCACAGTTATCGTCTCCATTGCAGCGCAAGCCTGAAGCTATGCACAGCCGGGTGTAACTGCACAAATAGTTCTCCTCACCGGCACATTCGCTATCGCCTGGAATGGAAATCAGAGTAAAGTTTTGGGATAAACAAAGAAATCCGTTACGTTCGACGCGACGAACTTCGGTCCAGGTAAAGTTAAAGCCATTGAGTCCGTTGACTTTCTCGGGAGCGGTCAAGAAGCTGGAATCCGTGTCACATTTTGATTCAAAATTTGTAATTCTTATTTTATTCTTTTTTTGCAATATTTTCAAAAATTACAAAGCAATTTAAAATTTTGATAAAAACTTTGCCTGATTCGCTCAGGACAAAATGTGCCATAAAATAAGCAAAATTTCAATTTTTTCCCTGTTTTTCCACAATTTTGCTAAAAAGAAACAAAATTTATGGATTTTCATGTATTTTTCAGACTTTTTCCAAACTTTTTTCGAAAATTCCATAAATTGTGTTCAAATTCGCGCCAAAATTTTTCAAATAAAATTTACCTGATCCTAATGGAATTATTCGCCGACACAATCGGCGCAATCACAGTCGGATTTGTTCCACAAATAGCCAGATCGTTTGTGCGATTACCGTAATCCAAATGGACTCTAATGACGGCGTTCATGCAGGATGTCTTTATGTCGGTCATCTCGCCTTCTACCTGAAAAATACCTGCTCAAATTTTCAGGTAAAAATTTCCAAGATCCCGAAAACTTACCTCCATGCCAATCAGCTTCAGAAGGACTTGGTGATTGGGCCGGGCGTGGATTTCCCAGTCACAGATTTGATCTTTGTTGTATTTGACCGGGAATCCGGGAGAAGTGAAATAGCCTGTGGTGACATCGTCGCGGGACTCGATAAGGTGGCCGCAATGCCGCGGGTCTGAGCCTTCTAAAAAGTCCAATTTTATGCGGAAAAGCTTAGGAATTCTAGAAATATACTTCAGAGAAGGTTCTAGAACATCTAGTACTTCTTCTAGAAGAATCTAGAAATTATAGATTGTTTTTTCAAATCTCGAAGCATGGGGTTTCATAATACCGCATAGATGCCAATCAACGTGGGTGGTCCTTAGGTGCGCGGTTCAGTGTGAAGTCGTCTCTCCGTCCGATCCATTAAGTTAAGGAGTGCTGAGCTCACTTTATATGAAGCTTGTCTAATCGATTACACTCGCTTAACTTGATGGATCGGACGAAAAGAAGTCTTCACAATGCGTCATGGAGAAGAGAAAACAAAGGACCACACACAGCGATTAGCAGTTCTACGGTTTTTTTGAAAACGCCAAAAACTTTTCGATAGTCTTTAAATAAATCTAGATTCACATGGAATACTCTCAAAAAACGTATGACATTTCAGAAAATTCTAGAAAAATGCAAATATTTGCAATCAAATTCGTAAAAATTTGTGAAAAGTTGTGAAAATACAGCAAATTCCTAAAAATGTTTATTGTCAAAAATGAACCTTTGCATAAATTTTTGAAAAAAATTCCTAGAATTCCTGACCTTTGCTAGGCACATCTTCCCGGAAGGCTTTTCTTATCTCGTAAAAGGCGTTAAATCCGTTGGCTGTTCCAAAGAAGTCGGAACTGAACACAACTTTCATCTCATATGCGCCAAAAGTGGAAATGGTCGGTCCGGGAAATACGGTCCAACAATGCTTCGCTGAAAACACAGAAATGTTAAATTTGCTATCGCAACAAGATACAATTTCAGACCACCCACGCCGATTGACCTTTAAAAAAATTTCAGACCACCCACGACGATTGACCTTTAAAAAAATTTCAGACCACCCACGACGATTGACCTTTTATAAAATTTCAGAACACCCGCGACAATTGAACTTTAAAAAATTTCAGACCACCCACGACGATTGACCTTTTATAAAATTTCAGACCACCCACGACGATTGACCTTTTATAAAATTTCAGAACACCCACGACAATTGACCTTTAAAAAAATTTCAGACCGCCCACGACGATTGACCTTTTATAAAATTTCAGACCACCCACGACGATTGACCTTTTATAAAATTTCAGAACACCCGCGACAATTGAACTTTAAAAAATTTCAGACCACCCACGACGATTGACCTTTTATAAAATTTCAGACCACCCACGACGATTGACCTTTTATAAAATTTCAGAACACCCACGACAATTGACCTTTAAAAAAATTTCAGACCACCCACGACGATTGACCTTTTATAAAATTTCAGAACACTCACGACAATTGACCTTTAAAAAAATTTCAGACCACCCACGACGATTGACCTTTTATAAAATTTCAGACCACCCACGACGATTGACCTTTTATAAAATTTCAGACCACCCGCGACGATTGACCTTTTATAAAATTTCAGACCACCCGCGACAATTGACCTTTTATAAAATTTCAGACCACCCACGACGATTGACCTTTTATAAAATTTCAGACCACCCACGACGATTGACCTTTTATAAAATTTCAGAACACCCACGACAATTGACCTTTAAAAAAATTTCAGACCACCCACGACGATTGACCTTTTATAAAATTTCAGAACACCCACGACAATTGACCTTTAAAAAAATTTCAGACCACCCACGACGATTGACCTTTTATAAAATTTCAGACCACCCACGACGATTGACCTTTTATAAAATTTCAGACCACCCGCGACGATTGACCTTTTATAAAATTTCAGACCACCCGCGACAATTGACCTTTTATAAAATTTCAGACCACCCGCGACAATTGACCTTTTATAAAATTTCAGACCACCCACGACGATTGACCTTTTATAAAATTTCAGACCACCCACGATGATTGACCTTTTATAAAATTTCAGACCACCCGCGACAATTGAACTTTAAAAAATTTCAGACCACCCACGACAATTGACCTTTTATAAAATTTCAGACCACCCACGACGATTGACCTTTTATAAAATTTCAGACCACCCACGACAATTGACCTTTTATAAAATTTCAGACCACCCACGACGATTGACCTTTTATAAAATTTCAGACCACCCACGACGATTGACCTTTTATAAAATTTCAGACCACCCGCGACAATTGAACTTTATAAAATTTCAGAACACCCACGACAATTGACCTTTTATAAAATTTCAGACCACCCACGACGATTGACCTTTTATAAAATTTCAGACCACCCACGACGATTGACCTTTTATAAAATTTCAGACCACCCGCGACGATTGACCTTTTATAAAATTTCAGACCACCCGCGACAATTGACCTTTTATAAATTCTTCAAATTCCTAGTAAAATATTTTTCTTCACTCAAATTCAATTTCGTTCTTTCCAAATAAATAGCTGATTAATGGCTTACATAAGAAATTTAAAATCTCTATTTGTCAAATGCACAGATACACGTTCTGTGATTTTTTGCAAAAAAAATATTTTGCTAAAAACTCATTTTTTATAACGGAAAGTGAAAAACCTGATGTTATCGCCAAAAATGGTATTATTTGACGAAATTTGAAAGAAATAGCTTTCTTTTTTTTACAAAACATACCATTTTCTGACTTCACAAATATATTCCTCTCAGTTTCGACAAATAGTCCGTAACATCGGACTATACACTTTCCGGCATAAAAATGGGTCTTAAAGCCAAAGAATATTTCTGTGTAAAAAATGCGCAGATCTGTGGATTTGATAGGAATCGGCCCCGAGGTAGAAAAAATTCCCTACCTTGCAACTGATACGTCTCCACACCTTTGGAGTCCCTCAGAACATCGTAAATCTCCAGGTAATCCCTACATTCCTCTTTGGAATTCTCTTCGAAGAGCGCGAATTGAACAAAGTAGAGAAGGATTTGGTCTCCAGGTTCGCCCGTGATGAAATAGGTGCAGTTGGTGTCCAGAGGGTACTAAAGTTCGAAGGCGTTTATTGAATCAAATCGGGATTCTAAAGTGAAACTCACGTTGGCCGGATACCTAGGACTGTTGAAAGATCCGAGCTTATTCTTGAAACGAAACATGCACTTGTTCGAGTCGCCCATGGACTCTCCGGGAACGCCAAAGTCTAAAAATGGGACTTTGTCACAAAAAAAAGATGAGAATCTGCTTTAGGATGGGAATAAGCTAGGCTCATACTTAAAAAAATTATTTCTACCGATGTGTGTGGTCCAAAAATTTTGCCGAAAGCATTTAAAAATATCTGTCTGAAATACCAACACTGATTTAAAATGGGTTAGGTTACAATAGGGCAGCATTCGATAAAATAAGGTGATGAAAAAGGGTTTCGGCGCGATTTCAAAAATTTAAAAAGTCCATTAGAACCTAGAGAAAAATTTGACATAGAGTGAGTAACATCATATGTATGGCCTACATGATCGTAGCACCGGACTTAAGCTAGGCTCACACAAAAATCAAACAAAAATTCGATGTGTGTGGTCCAAAAATATTACCAAAAATCAATAAAATACCTGTCTTAAATTCCACCCTGGCCCGAAATCCGTGAACTTCTCTGCCGTTTTCTCGGCTTTTTGTCGCCAGCGCTGTGCTCGAGTCAGCCTGACTCGAGTCAGCCGCAGCTGTGTCCACGCTCCCGAAGACGATCACAATCCTCGGGCCTTGACTTGTATACGGGCCGAACTTTGGTGAGTTGCTCGGCAAGCGGTCGCATAGCGTCGCGTCGTAGAGACTTTCTTCCGCGTTTGAGAGAACGGCGCCGATCGACGTCGGCTTCACGGCGACGCCCACGAAACTTCCGTGGCTGCATTCGTCGAATTCCGCTCGGGACGACGATGCGAGGTGGTGATCCGATTTGATGAGGGAGCTGGAATTGGGCAGAATTGTAATCGAAAATTTTTTCGTTTTCATCATGATTTTTCTTCATTTTTCCAATTTTTTCAGCTTTTTATACAAAATCACTGCTTTTTGTTCCAGATTTTTGGTACATTTTTGAAAATTGACACTTTATTCATTTTTGTAACATACGGTTTCCGGCCAAGTGAGTTTTCATAGGCTCTAGAATGTTCTAGCAAATCAATCATTGTCGGTATTTTTGAATGGAATTAAACTTATCGAAAATTTTTTGGGCTAGATAGCAATTTTTGGCCCAATTAAGCCATTTTAGCCAGTTCATTGGAAAGCGGTTCCTAAAATTTTTGGACTCGAAAAAAGGAAACCTCCCAGTTAGCTGAACAGAAATGTGAGTCATCCCTATTGATTGAGATAAGGAAATTTTATTGCGCGAAACCTGACGTTTCACGCTCAAAACCACTCCCTCCGCAGCCATTTCCGTCAGAACTTTTTTCTGGAACAATCTAGAAGGATGAGTAGTGGCTTACATCAGAGCTAAGTCTCTGGGCTACCGATCGGTATATTGGATGCCGGATCATGATTCAAGGTTCTCGAGATTCAAGTCATTTTGTTGCAAATTCTAGAATGTTCAAAAGTCAAAAATTTGAGACAAAAAGACTTGAATCTCGAGAATCTTGAATCGAGATCCAATAGAGCAATATACCGATCGATTGCCCAGGGTCTTAGCTCTGATTTAAACCATTACTGACCCTTCTAGATTGATCCAGAAAAAGTTGGGGCGAAAATGGCTGCGGAGGTTTTTGACCGGGGGGACAGATTTGACCGGTTCCCAGCCTATTTTGATCTATGCTCGGTCTGTTTCTGGTGTTTCAGGATCGGTTTAGTCCCCAAAATTTTTGAAAAGCATGCACTTTCAAGAAAAATAAGTAAAACTTTGGCACATTTTTCCTAGTTCGCCCGAGCTTTTTAACCAAATTCTACCTGTTCGATTCAGCTTCCACGTGTGAGACTAGCTCGATGGTCTCAAATTTGAGAATCACCTTTTCCAGGTTTTGATCTCCTTGCAAGCCATCGAGAATATAAGTGCACGTGGTGTTTGGCGGATACATACCCGGATACTAAAACTTGTTACCTTTAGAGCATAATGCCAACAAAAGTTTACGTTTGGAGATTCGATGTAATGAACGGATTCCCGATTCGAGAGCACCCGAATGTCGCACTCGGAGCCGCGCAAGTGCGAGATACCTCGCTGGCCGCGGATCAGTTTCTTCACGTCCACAAAGCGGTCCGAGAATTCGTAATCGATGATAAATCTGAAATATGGTTTATACTGTTATCCAAATGAAATGAGAATACCCGTTTGAATTGGCGGCTTTGGCGCCAATGCGGCAAATCTGTTCTGGAACATTCTAGAAGTGTGTGTAATGGCTCAAGTTAATGCTGAGAAGATGGGCTTTCGATTAAGCCGTTACACACCCTTCTAGAATGTTCTAGAACAGCTTTGGGCATTGGCGCAAAAGCCGCCAATTCAAACGGGTATTCCGATTCCATTTGGATAATAGCAAGTAGATAGAAAAATGAGGTTAGTTTCTAATAGTCAATCAGTTGGATTTCTAGAAAATTCTAGAGGCTAAAAGAAGATCTTAGAACGTTACAAAGACTTTAGAACAAAAATTAAGCCAAGCCTAAGAGTATGCCCTTATATGGGCTTACTCGACTAAGCCTAGAGAGAGGTCAGAGAAAAAGAGATAGAGCGAGCTTAGTGGAACTGTTTTTTTCCCTTAAAACGTTAGAAAAGACCCAAGAACGGTACAAAAGTATCTAGAACCTTCTAGAACTTTCTAGAAAGCTCATGTAAAGCAAATAAAAACTAACCCTCTAGGATCGTTCTTGACTGGGTCGGTTGTGTTGAATTCTATCAGCAGATTCGAGCCGAAGGAAAACATCTCCAGGCGCTGCTGCAGGCCACAAACCTTCCTCAAGATCGGGTCACTGGTCGAGTGCCCGTCATAAATTGTGACGGAATCATAAGGGCAGCTAAAAGTGCAAACTTGAAACAATTCCGGAATGAATTGAAAAAATTCTTACTGCTCTCCGCCAAAGTAAATATCGAAATCGCGGAAGAAAAGTCGAATGCGGTCGCCGGTGTTACCTTTGAGCAGGTAAATGCAGTGGAAGTTCTGAAAGGTCAGTTATTGTCCAGGATGGGATGATTATTGATACTTTTTGAGATTTGAATGAGTCAATGGATAAGAGCAAAGAACACAAACTTACGCTGGGATATGTTCCTGGATAGGTTGGGGAGAGGATGGAACCATGCCGTCTAAAGTACAGAATTTTATACAGTCGAACTTCACTTATCCGGATTTTCAGTTATTTTCAGTTATATTTTCCGGATTTTGGCCGGGACGGATTTTTTCCATACAAAATATACACGTTTATCCGGACAAAATTTGTTTATCCGGACTGATTTGGTCAAATTTTGGTGAAAAAAAGAGTACCCCTATTGATTTGAAAATTTTGCTATTTTTGGCCGATTTTTCACCAAAAATTCCGAATTTTTGGTCAAAAATTTGAATTTTTTCCATAAATTTTTCGGTTGTCAGCCCACTTTCTATAAATTTGTCAAAAATTTTTCAAAAATTGGGCAAAAATAGCGAAATAATTTTTTCTAAATTCTAATTCGCGCCAAAATTTTCAAATTTTTAACCGAAAATTCGGTTATCCGGACTAAATTGACCTGAAAGGATTTTTTCCATACAAATTTCCCTCACTTATCCGGACACACACTTATCCGGATTTCACTTATCCGGACAGATTTGGCCGGACCCGGTCTGTCCGGTTAAGTGAAGTTCGACTGTATCAATGAAAAGTGAGAGAAAATATTAGCACAAATCTTGGCTAATCTAGAAAATCACAATCTAGAAAAAAAGAACCCTGAAGAGTGATTAATCCAGGAAAGGCGAAAAATTGGTTCCTGCCAGAAATTTCTGGTATTGTGCCCATATATAATATAAATTCGACCTGGATCTAAGTCAAGTCCCAAGCGTGGCCTGTCCAAGCAAGGCCTGTCAGCCCGCTCTATCCAAGGAACGATTAGAAAAATTTGGCAACATTCAAACACGGATGTAGTGCCACTTTTGAATTCTTCTCAGGACCAAAGTGCAAAGTCTCCTCATACAAACTATTTTTTCTGTGAGAAGGAACAAGGCACACATAGGGACATTGCCTCAGGGGATTATAGTTTTAGTCGTAATATATTTCGTGGTTTATAAAAAAAAAAGTAAATTAAAAAATCCAGAAAAATAACTAGCGCATAAAAAGAGCAAATAAGGAAACATCAAAATCCGTTAGATCTCGAGATCAACATCGAGAAATAATATCCTGCTCAGAACTCACTTTTTCTTGGGTTCGACCAGGAAAGCGCACTTTCCCGCCGATTCCGGCATTCGAGTTCCGGGAATGAAACGATCTAAAGTGCTTGGTCTATACTCATCCCATCTCTTATATCCAGACAAATGAACTTACTCTCGTTGATAAACTGATAGTGTCCCTCGAGGAATAATTTCTCGGTCCGCCGATCACCAACTCGAGAATGAAAGACAAGTACGAGCACGCTGTGAAGGCTGAAGATTTTTTTTTGAAAATTTAAACCAGTTTTGAATTGGCGGCAAAAACTTTTGACCAAAAAATTTGAATTTTTTGGATTTTTGACTGAATTTTCGGGCAATTTTTGGGTGAGTTTTGAATAGTTTGGTGAAATTTTTTTAATTTGGTAAAAATAGCAAAATTTATAACAAAAGGTTAAAATTTGTGCCAAAAATTTGAAATTTGGAAAAAAACCATTTTGGGGGTTATAAATTAGAGGATTTACGGTAATTTTGGAAAACCTAGTAGAAAATTCTTTATAAAAAATCATTTTCGGGCCAAAATCACAAAATTTTCTTTTTCCTTTCAAGTTTTTTCATTTTTTTTCATAAAATTCCTCACCTGATTCTCACATGCGGGCTAACGGTACCACAGTACCTGCCGCCTAGGGAAGCAGAGAGCAAATCATCGGAAGGGGTTTCTAATTCGGAGTAGACGTCAATATATTCCATGTCACAGCTGAAATCCAGAAAACGGTAAAATTGCAAAAAAGACAAAAATTGTCCAAAAAGTGACTTGTCCGCGGTGCCAGCTAGTTGGAAGCCTGTGAATTCAAGTTTGACGCGTTGGCCTCGGTCTGCGACAAACGTGTAGATACACTGAAATTTTTTAAAGTACACATAGAAATGTTTCAGACCTTTTTCTAGCTCCCGTTGAAATATCTTTTTGAATTCGCGCCAAAAATTAATTTTGAATTTTTACTTCGACTTTGTCGAAAATTTGATAAATAGTTTATATTTTGGAAATAAACCAACTAAATCGAGCAAATTTGTGACCAAAATTGAAAAGATTCCTTGCGCGGGAATTCAAATTATATTTGAATAGAGAACCTAGAAGTTTGCACTATACGGATTTTAAAGTGCAATTTCACATGACAAAACGTTATTACCGTATACCCTGTAATCAGACCCCACTCCTTGCCCGTCACGACGATCGGCGGTATTTATTTTTAAAATGGAAAACTTCTAGAAGCTTCCAGAAGTGTTTGGTACCAGCCAGGTACCAGGGCTACGGGGCTTTGTTTGCCAGGAACCAGGGCTACCTTTTGGTACCAAACACTTCCAGAAGCTTCTAAAAGTCCGTCGTGACGGGCAATGGGTTCCAAGTACAGGGAATACGGTAACTGTTCAGTCTTACTATAAAAGTACACAAAAGCACACAAAGACGACACGTGACATTTGTTCAGACAATAGACAAATGGCCAGACATACAGAGACATACACAGACACAACACTCTCGAATACCTGTATATTGTCCGGGAGCGAACTTTCCGACCCGAACTCCTGGCCGCCGAATTGTGACTGCCAGGAGGCATCTCCGGGATCTCGCTCCGGATGAAATCGCGGCCTGGACAGGACAGGTGGGAGTTCACCGCCGTCCAATGCCTCGGGCAATAGAGTGGGCTGAACGCGCGGCATCATCGGGAAAGAGAACTTGCCCCGAGATTTGGTGGAGTCGAAGACGTGGTCACACTCCGTAAAAGCTGCAATTGCGAAGGTTTTCGAAGGTGTCTTTAACAGGTAAAATTTCTATTTTCATTTTTATGAGTTTTTGTGTTTATTTTGTATACTTTGTCTTTCAATGCTTCTGAGATATCTGCGATCACTTTCACACATGCATTCTCACAGGTGTATACCTTTGCATACCTTTACATTCGAATAGGTTGGAGGATAAGGTCATAAGCGGTATTTTTAATCAATAACTCGCTGTCTTGAACTGTCCGATCCAAGGATTTGAGCAGCAATAGGTTTTCTTTTTGAGCCGAAATTTTTTGCTGGTAAATTTAAAAACACTTGAAACTTTACTATTCAAATTTTGACCGTTCTTCGAATTTCGGGATCCAGTTTTGTATGGGCACTTAAAAAAATCTAACCCAGACCTAAGGGTCCATACAGCCTAAGGATCAAAGTTGGCCATGCCCCAAGGGCATTCCTGCACTTTGGAGGTCACTCTTGCCTAAAGGCCAATCTTGCACTTTTAGAGGTCACATTTTCTTAAAGGTAACAGTTACAATCTTGCACTATAAGAAGTAAATCTTTCTTAAATGTCAATCTTGGACTCTTATAGGTCAGTCTTGCTTTAAGATCAATCTTGCATTCTTAGAGGTCACATTTTTTTAAAGGTCAATCTTTCTTAAAGGTCAATCTTGCACTCTTAGAGGTCAATCTTGCACTCTTATAAAGATCAAAGTGATGATAAAAGCGCACTCTTTGTACTGAAAGACTCCTCTGAGCCAGAAGAACATGATCATCACCAGCAGACATCCGATCACAACGGTGAAGAGCAGCGCGAAAATAATGTCGCAGTCCAGTGCGCGACAAGTGGGACAGTCTTCCGCCAGCAACATTTCTTCCTCGTGACGCTCCAGCTCGATCAAGTCGACGCGCTGCTGCGCGTCTTTGCTGTCCTTTGAAGTGTCGGCGGAGGAGTTGGGATGGAGGATCGGACGCATTTCCATCGAACGCATGTCCGGAGGCCTTTCTGAATTTTCTACCGTAATTTTGCATGATACTAAAATGATGAGAATGTTAGGAATGTTGCTTTAGAAAAAAATGTAATCAGGATTTTTGCCGAAGAAGGAATTTTTCTGGAAATTTTTAGTTGGGTTTTTGGATTCAGATTTGAAAGAATATTTTTTTGGGAAAGTTATGTGAAAGTAGGATTTTTCTTCAGAAAAACTGCCTTCAGATATAATTTTGTTTAGAATTCAAATTTTGGTTCAATTTTTATGAAAAATGGTCATTTTTCAAAAAATGACATTCCGAAACATGTTTGATTTTTTTTTCAATTAAAAAATTGCGTTCTTGGACAAAAATGGACAAAAGTGAAATTTTTTGCGGCTTAAATATTGGCTCCACAATTTATATCATTTTAACATTTTTCGACGATTTTTCACCAAAAATTTCAAAAATTTGCAAAATTTCGGTAAAAAGTAGCAGAAATTATTAAACGGAAACAAATATTTCAAATAAACAAAATAAAAAAAATTTGGCAAAAATGACAAATTATTGGTTAAAAACTTTCCTTCAAATTTCTCAAAAATAAACCCCAAAAATCTAAGTTTTTTGTAGCTTAAATATTTGAGCAACTATTTTACTCATTTTTTAGCTTTTCTGCAATTTTCCACCAAAAATTTCAATCGATTGCAAAATTTTTTCAAAAGATAGAAAAAAGTTTTAAAAAGAAACAAATACTAAAAATACCAAAAATTTGGCAAAAATGACAAATTATAGGTTAAAAACTTTCCTTCAAAATTTCCAAAAACATAAAAAAAATTTCCCCGGGTCAACCCCCCCCCCCAAAAAAAAAATCCACACCCAAAACCCTACCGAACTTGGACATTGACGCCGCGCCACCCTGCTCTTCCTCCTGGTCGACCACTTCGAAGTTCTCGACTTCCTCGAGCAGACGCCGTGGCGGGGCACTGCTACTTGACTGCTGCGAACAGGTACAGCGCAGCGATTGCGGCAGAATCTTGCTCGAGGGCTTATCCAATGTTGCCACTTCCGGTTGTGCCGACTTCCAGAATTTTGACGCTACACTTTCGAATCCCAGCAGCTGGGATCGTTCGGGATCTCCGTGGGATTCAAACCCCAAAAACTGGGACTTTTTCAGATTTTTGTCCTTTTAGAAGAGCCGAGAGGGAAAATCTTCAAAGTCGAAAGTCTGGAGAAGGTCCAAGTTGCTTGAGAGAAATATTCTGGATCTTCCAATAACGGAATATATATTCGAGAATTGTGAAATGTTGCCAACTAAAAGTACACGTAACTGTAAATTTTAAAAAATCTAACAGGCAAACTCATGGCCAGCTAGGCTGCGCGAGTGCTAGGTCCATGTCACACTGGAATGGGCCATTGCGCGATGGCTGCTTGTTTGTCCGCGGCCCTGGTCGTCCTGGATAATCTGACGGTTTAATCTAACGGTCGCCCCCATATAGTGTGTGGGAATCGGCGCTCATGGGCCTGTATTGGAGCGAACCGAGGAGAGAGTGTGTTAGAGAAGGAGAGGCGAGTCGGTGAGATCAAAGGAGATGTCAAGGGAAGTAGCGGGCGAAATGGAGGACAGAAATATGAGACGAAGGAGTGGGAAAGGTAATGTGTGGGAGCGAGATCGAGAGCGTTTGTGGACAAACAAAGGTCGGGATCGCTGCCGAATTACAAACTAATTATGAGCTGGAATCAATTTATAACGGGACTGGAAGTATAGCGGTCGGTATTGACTGGCGAAGGAAAGGTGACGTGGGAGGGAAAAGGTACAGGTTTGATTCAAATAAAGAGAAGGATTGATCTTTGGTCAGTACAATTTGATGGATTTCGGGCAATGTCAAATCTACACTTTTCTGGATCTAGTCAGCTGACTTCTGGATAATCAAAGATTGGATTTGGAAGATGTGACAATCCGATTCCTTAAAAGGCTTTGGGTCTGTCTAGAACTTTTTGTGACCTTTTGGAACAGTCCGGGGTTTTAGTCAAAATTGATGGCCTTCTGGATTCATTTAGTAAAAAATGAAATTATGCTTCAGTTTATGACAAATTCCAAAAACTAAATCCAGGATTTTTATAGAAAGAAACTTGAAGGAAAATGTGCCAACTTATGACAAGTTTCTTCGTTCTATTGTTCTTTCTCGGAGCACTAGACTCGAGTGTTCGCTCTTGAATGCCAGCGTAAATTTTTAATAAGGTTTAAAGTTTGAAAAGAAACAATCTTTAAACACTCTTTCTATCTCTAAACACTCTTTCTATCTCTAAACACTCTCTAACCACCTTTACACCAGGTGATCTGTACCAGTTGGCGAACTAATTTTTGCGACTGATATTTATGCGTTTAAATTCGCGCCATTACAGTTTACCCCTTTAGAAGGGGACTAGCTCAAATCTGATATTGCTAACCCTATCTAAAATCGTACTTTAGAGGGGGTTATCAATATCAGATTTAAGCTAGCCCCCTTCTAAGGGGCTAAACTGAAATGGCGCGAATTTAAACGCATAAATATCAATCGCAAAAATTAGTTCGCCACCTGGCATCAAACACCTATCCAGGCATGCTTAGAAATTATCTTTAACTTCATTAAGGTATCCACTTGCTTGCCCGCAGGGCTTTTTAAGTCCTTGCAAAACAACCACAAAACATTCGATCGCACATACAGTCGATTCTCGGTATGAGCAGCCCTCTGGCTAAAAGGCTTACCCATATCGAATCAGCCAAAATTCCAGAGATCTTTCAACACGGATTTTTTCATTCCTGTTAAGTTAAGAAATTCTTTATATCGAGATCCATCTGTATTAATCTGTATGTGTATGAATCATTCACTTGTAAGTGTACTTTTAACTTTAAAATTTGGATCAGAAAAATTAATAGTGCACTTAAAAATTGACTTACGGAAATTCGCCTCGTCGTCGTCCAAGGTATCGGCTTGAATAAGCTCGATTCCCATCAATATGATAGAAATTATAACTGTCCCATAGCAAACAGTGCCGCCCTTTCTCTTCCGCCTTCCGAGGATCATTTTCTGGAGCAATTTGTTTACATCTCTGCTGGAATGTGCACTTTTAGTAGTTCAGGAAAACATAATAGAAGTCTCTCTTGATGTCATTGTCTGAAAATGTCACAATTTGTAAGATCGTCCGAAAGAATTTCCTTGCTCGGGGAAAATAAATCCAAATCAGGAATAGTGAGTAGTAGGGTGAGGATTTTTCGGACATTGTCCGATAATGTCCGAAAACGGCCATTTTGGAAGAAAATTTTCACGTTAAAAATGCAATAAAATAGGTCAATTGTCCGAAAACACACATTCCATGTCCGAAAATGGGAAAATTTTAGAGAAAATGTCCGAAAATGCGATTTTCATGTCCGGAAAATCCTCACCCTAGTAAGTAGGATACGGCCTGAAACTTTCTGTAAATATCCACGAAAAAATACACAAAATACATGCAATACTCTCGAAAATTTCACTGAATTTCGTCTGTCTTGCAAATAGTATTCCAAAGTATAGATAAAATGTCAAATTTGGGAAATTGGAAAAAGTATTTAAGGATACATAAGGATCCAAGCATTCGACTCTTACACCTTTGTATATTGGTCAATACTGAAAACTAAAATTTTTGATTCGTTTACTGTCAGAAAAGGCACAAAAACGACATTTTTCAGCAAAAAATGTCTTGAACGATGAACAATTTGACGAAAAGATTATTCCGGTTAACCAAAGCAGAGTAAAATAAAATAGTGCACAGAATATAAGTCTTTCTCAATATATTGGTCAATGAAACCTTCGACTAAAACGAAGGTGTCCATTAAGGAATTCGAGGAACCCGAAAGAATTGGGCTTAAAGCTAAATTATCAAAAAGAAACTTTTTGGTGGAAGGAAATTTGATCAAAATCCTTAGTATAATGTGAGATTGTAAAAGTAAAAGTAAAGTCCGTTACTTTTTAGTCAGTTACTTTTCATAATAAAAACCGAATCACAAAACTCAATACACCTGAAAATAAAAATAATGACAAACAAAATAGCCGGCGGGGTCAAATTGTTTGTGCAACTTTGCCACTAATGTGTGAAAAATCGCTGCAAGACTCAGCAGGGCGTTCATCAAATCGATTGATGAGTGGGGCAGGAGCTCTGAGGAGATTGTCTCATAAAGACCTTTCAAGTGCCAGCTGTCGCCTTGTCGGGTCGCTTGTCATTGCCTGAGGATATTGATCGGACATTGAATCAAAAATTAGAAAGAGAGTGACATTCTTGAGAAAAAAGTTTCAAATTCCGTTGAAATTTCTTGGCTTTCAATGAAAAAAGTATATAGTGGTAATAAATTTGTTAGTGAATAGTATAATAAGCGAATTTTTTGATTCAAAGTGAGAAATAGTAAAATCGGTAAACGAGAATGAATAGCAAGTTTAAAATGGCTTATATGAGCCTTTTCCGTTCAAAGTAGCACGATACCGGAATTTGGGATTGTCCAGGTATTATGGCCTAAACGGATTTTTTTGTCTCTATCCTCACTTTGACCATGACAGCGTCAGAATAGACCCCTGGCAAAAGCTTTCGCTAGCGCTAGGATTTCTGAACTTTTACGGCTTAATTTTTATGACATTATATAATTTTTGTTTTTCTAAATTTTTTTACATTTATGGTATAAATCGTTCAAACTGTGATAGTTCTTATCTTTTTGATCAAAAATTTAGGCACGTTTATAATTATAAATTTTATAATAAAATGAACAAAATGCAGAAAAACTTATGAAAATTTTTGGAGAGATCGAGTAAGATTGATGACAGAAATTTGAAAAAATTTAAAGAAATTCGGCGCTTAAAAGAAATTTAAAGATGATTCTACACATCCCAAAATGAGTCTTTTTAACCTCGAAGAGACCAGCGCTAAACTCTCCGAATTTGTCGAAAGCGAAACTTTGGAACAAATTTCAAAATTAATTTCGATTTGTAATAAACAAATGAGCAACAAAAAATTTGCAATATTCCGACCAGAAAAAGGTCACTAATATTCAACCAAAATCGAAAGTTTAGCTCAGTGCCTTCAGTCATTTTCCGGATGGAAATTCCAACACGCTCTGGCCACAAATATTGTGGATATTTCCCCAAATTAAATTTGGAACCACTTATGTTCTCAGAGGCCAAAAGCGAGTTCCCTCTAGCGGCCGGCTCACTTCCCACTCGCCCAGGACCCAGGCAAATGAGATTCACCCAGTTATAAGAGCCACTTAGGACCCTCCTGGATCCGTCGCATAACGGAACCATAGAAGAGCCAGCTTCTTCTTTTTCTAGAAGACTTCTTTTGCATAACTGCAGGAAAGAGAGCGGTCTTTTCTGCTGGCCAGTTATGTAACGGAAAGAGCACTGTGCCGCTTTGGAAGGGAGTGAAAATATTTGGAGTAAACTTGCGGTGGGGTAATCCCTTTTCCTTCACTGAACTGCTTGCCGAGGGCCGGAGGCTTGTTCAAGACTCGAAGCGAGGCTTGTTCAAGCCACTTTGGTCTTCTTCTTCTCCTTCGGCGGGTGCGTAAATAATAAAACGGAAGAGGGTGGCATTGAAAAATGCAACTAATATTGGCAACTTTTTTGGGAGAAAAGTGTTGGAAAGAATAATTGGAAGGAATTTTGGCATAAATTTTTATAAAAAGAAATGCCTAGAGAAAATGTACGAGATTTGTGATAGAAACAGTTAGGTTTGAGTGAGAATTATGTAGATTAAAATTACGCTTCCAAGCGCAGTTATAATCGATATGTGTGGTCTTTTTTTGTCTGAAGTCATCTCTCCGCTCGGTCCATGAAGTTAATCAGCGCTGGGTTCAACTTTTGAAAAGTACAGGATGATGAGTCGAATTAACTTGATGAGTCACACATAGAGAATTCTTTGAATTGCATAAAGGTAAACAAAGGACCACACAAGTCGATTTATCTTTTTACGACTGTTGAAACCACGGGTAAGAAATATAAAAATGTGTAAAAAATTATTTCCATTGTAAAACCAATGGTCTGTGAATAGACTTAAAGTGCAGTCTTGAAACAATAAAATGAAATTGGCACATAGTATAGTTAACAAGTGAAATGGCGCAGCTATCACTCGCCTCTGGCTATCGTCTGGATCGCGAGATCTGAGTGTTCCGTACAGTCTACAGACATTTGCCCTTTAGTGTTTGGGGATTTGGTCTATAAAAAGAAAGAATGTATTAATTTTGACACGAAAACATTGGTTACTGTTTAAATCCTGAAATAAAAAATTTCTTCCCGGCCGGGAATTGAACCCGGGTCTCGCACGTGACAGGCGCGGATACTTACCACTATACTACCGAGAACATATTTGATTGTCCCTTGAATCGGGCTTTATAGCAAGTCCAACGCACTCAATCGCAAACAAAATGTTTTGAACAGTAGTAACTAAGTTTATTATATTTTTTGGTGAAAATTGAATATAAGAATAAATAACTTATAACAAAAATTATTAATAAACTATCCGATAGTTTCCAAAACTATCCGATAGTTGTAAACTATCCGATAGTTTCCAAAACTATCCGATAGTTTACACATTCAAGTAAAACTATCGATAGTTTTGCAAAACTATCGATAGTTTTCTGAAACTAATATTAGTTTTAAAGCCTAACATTAGACAGTCGAATAGACATTCGAAAGAAAAATTCATTTTATAAAACTAACAATGGCTTTTGTCTTTCGAATGTCTACTCGAATGTCTAATAGTATTTTTGTTTTTAAATTTATAGTTTACCTATGTAAATTATTTTGAAATAAAAGTAGAAATAACATAAAAATTTTTATGGAAGAGTGTCGTTTCGACCCCAAATCTATACGACTCTAATGTTAGGCTTTAAAACTAATATAGTTTCAGAAAACTATCGATAGTTTTACTTGAATGTGTAAACTATCGGATAGTTTTCCAAACTATCGGATAGTTTTTTTATCGGTTTTGACATCACTGAATTGAGCCCCCTCGGCATAACGCCAAGGTTACGCCAAGGCCATTTTCTAGATTTCTAAATTGGTTAAAAATTCTGAATTTGTGATATATTGTAGCTAAGGGCCTAGGCTACAACATATTTCAAATTCAGAATTTTCTAGAAGCTATAAAGTGGATTCCCAAGCTTCGCCAATTCGAGCGCCCATTTGAATGGGGGCATTAATTAAAGGAAATACGGTAGCTTATATAAACTTAACTAGGTAGGTCAACTAAAATAGCTGTCTAGTTTAGCTAAGCTGCAAAACTAAAGTTTTGCAGCAAGCTTATCCTCAAAAACTAATTACGGTTTCCATTTTTCAGATGACCAAATCGCCAAAACTCTCTAATATACTTGGTATTGGCCGTGCGGTTCCAGTGTGTCGTCTATCGCGCATACAAATACATGAAAATGACGCAGTTTAGCCTGGCCACTTTCACTTTCAATAAGGCTTAAGTTCCCAAAGATGACTGAAATACAGATATGAAGTTATAAAAAATTTCTTGTTCAATAGAAGCATAATTGAAATATTTTTATTGTTTTTATAAATAAATTTATGGTTCTCAAAATGCATTCAAAACCAAAACAATGTACGGTATAATGTGGAAAGTTGTTCAGTTTGGTGAAACATTGTCAGTTTCTAAATGATAGAAATTTGTTTTTTCTGCACATCTTTAAACTATACGACCTATAAAAAGAGACAGGTACGCTAAGAACAGCACAAGTTGATTTGCCTTGTGCAGTTTTAGATACCGATCTCTAAAAGAAATTTTTTCCAAAAAAGGCCAATGGGATCTAAATAGGCTTTAAACTTTTAGCTTGAAAATTACCAAATTGGTACCTCATCGTATTATGTTTTGTTTTGCGTCCGTATATAAATATTGCGATAATTTTGAAACGAAAACATAAATTTCTGTTTAAAACCCGAAATAACAAAAATTTGATATAAAAACATGAGTTACTGTTTAAATCCTGAAATAAAAAAAAATTTCTTCCCGGCCGGGAATTGAACCCGGGTCTCGCACGTGACAGGCGCGGATACTTACCACTATACTACCGAGAACATATTAGATTGTCCCTTGAATTGCCCTATATTGCAGTGTCTGCGACAAGCGTCAAAATTATATCAAATATTATGATAATATTTTGTTCAAACTTTTCTATCAACGATAGTTAGAGTTTATATAATTGATTATCTAGAGATTTTATAGCGAAATCGATATTACACTATAAAATTACAATAAAGCCCGATTCAAGGGACAATCAAATATGTTCTCGGTAGTATAGTGGTAAGTATCCGCGCCTGTCACGTGCGAGACCCGGGTTCAATTCCCGGCCGGGAAGAAATTTTTTATTTCAGGATTTAAACAGTAACCAATGTTTTCGTGTCAAAATTAATACATTCTTTCTTTTTATAGACCAAATCCCCAAACACTAAAGGGCAAATGTCTGTAGACTGTACGGAACACTCAGATCTCGCGATCCAGACGATAGCCAGAGGCGAGTGATAGCTGCGCCATTTCACTTGTTAACTATAATATGTGCCAATTTCATTTTATTGTTTCAAGACTGCACTTTAAGTCTATTCACAGACCATTGGTTTTACAATGGAAATAATTTTTTACACATTTTTATATTTCTTACCCGTGGTTTCAACAGTCGTAAAAAGATAAATCGACTTGTGTGGTCCTTTGTTTACCTTTATGCAATTCAAAGAAGGACGACATCTCTATGTGTGACTCATCAAACCTATGTTTTCGTTTAAACTTCGGTTTAAACTGAATCAGTTATTTTCATATCGGAATCAAGATTTTCTTACTAATTTTTGTTCTAATAATTGTTAAAATTTTTGTAACTGTCTTATCTATTATTTGCTAATGTTTCATCTTATTGAGCAATGTACCACTTTATAGTGAGCGCACTTTATATATAGCGCCCAGGCTTTGCCGCGAAATCCGGAATTTCCAGGATTTCGCGCACCTGTATCTTTTTAGCCGAGCTCGGATCGGGCTGGATAATAGCTTATTTTCCTTGACTGGTTGAGCTATTACTCGGCCCGATCCGGGCATGGCTGAGAAAGTTGCCCTTTTACGTGACTCACGTAACTCACGATTCACGTGTGTTCACGTGAAAAATTATAGCGCCAATCGACTCAGCGTGGCCGATTTAGGGGGGGGGGTACTCGGGAACCTGAGGTTATATTTAGGCTTAAACTCTTGGACAACCCTTACATTAGGCGTAGCTTAAACTTAAGTTTAAGCTCGAAACTGGAGCTCGTAATTTCTCTGATGTAGCAGGGTATACACACAATCTTATGAAAAAGACTGAGCTCTAAATGTAGACAGCTCCAAATATGGTGTTCCAATTTTATCTGTCGTATTCAAAACTGAAAACGGTTCTTGACAAGTCTATACACGGACATTAAAGTTAGAAATGCTTCGCTCGAAAGGTTGAAGATCAGCCGGTGGCCTAGCGGAAAGTTTTCCGTTTTGAAGCATAATTATTCTGGCTACAGTGATAACGGCGGTTGAGTTCTCATTTTTGGAGTGCAATGTTTTGCTGTAAACTATGGCACAGATCATGGCGTTCAGGCATTGCGTCGTTGAGCAAAACGGTCCGGTATTATCGAAAAAGTCCTTGCCACCTGTCTGAAAACAAAGCATTGTTATGTTAAAATGTGAAAAAATGCAATAAAAAAGTATAGTTCACCAAAACATTAATAGGCTTTTTTTTTCAAAAATTTGCCAAAATGACAAAAAAACTTGTCAATCAAAAAATTTGGCTACTAAAAGACACAAAATTTACCCAAAAATGAGCGTAGAAATTCAAAAACATACCAATATAATTACGGTGGCGACCAGATTTGGCAGAAATTCGAGAATGAATTCCGTTATGCACGTGAATTTCACAATTGTATTGTTCACGTTGTTCTGCAATTAAAATACTTGTTGTCTATCAGAAAATGCAAGCTCCCTCGATTTCAGCGCTTTGGATTTCTCAGAAAAAGGATTTCAAATTGCCGCTCGCGTTATGAAAATGCGCCCAGACATTTCATCATCTCATTTTCTGAGAAATCGAAAGCACTGAAATCGGGGGCGCTTGTGTTTTCTGACAGAGAATAATGAGTACAAATTAAAATATGTACTGGACTATCAGTTTTGCGTTCGGGATACATAAAAGTCATAGAAATGGAACTTTACTAAATTGCTGGTGTGTCTGCGTGGACTGTTTACCCCCCCCCATAAATCCGTAAAAATCGACTCAGATTTGGGGTCGACATAGGTCGAAACGGAGGTTGGAATGGTCGAAAATGGCATTTTTGGGCGATTTACGCGTGTAATACATGACCTATAGAGTTTTCGGGTCGGGGAAAACGATTCCAACATTTGTTTTTACCCCAGGTACACCGCAAAGGTCGAAAAATGTTCGACATGGTCGAAAATGCCATTTTCGCCCATTTTAAACGGAATTAATGTCCGATGAGGGATTTTTGGGGTCGGGGAACTCGAATTCGACAAAATTTTGCAGGTCGAACATAGCTCGAATAGGTCGAAACGGAGGTCGGAGTCGTCGAAAATGGCCATGACTCACGTATAATGGCACTTTTTGAGATGGGTAATAAGCAAAGATGGTCTACGAGTCGAGGAGCGTCTTTTTCCAATTTCAGGTTGGGGTGGTCCCAGCACGAAAAGTTGGAACATTGTGTTTTTTGTTGGGAAATGGGGCGGCGATGAGGGGGAGGGGGTGCGCGGCGTAGTTTGTATACAAAGTACATTTAGAGCCGAGTCACTGACACTTTGAATTTTTAGTTTTGGTCAAAATTCATCTCGGTCCCAGAATTTTTACCAAAATGCAAATTTACAAATTAAATTTGTACCATTACCTATTATAAAGTCTATGCTAAGACTTACCGCATTTTTTCTTTTAAATTTTCGAAGCTTCCAGCACAAAAATCCACATGCGCAAGTATTGAACACACCGATCGGCACTTTTAGTACAAAAAGAAAATAGGATCTGTATCCCAAACTGCATACAACGAAATTCGCGACAATTATGCCCAAAACTGATATTATATTTGCGGTAAACAAGATTTTCTCCAGCTTTTTTGAGAAGCGAAATTGAATGGCCAAGCAGCGCTCCAGTGCCAGGAAGAAGACTGTCAATGGCATTAGACCCAGGTACGTTATGCCTATGGTGCCTATCCAAAATTCAAATTTCGGTGAGCTTTGATCGACAAAGGGCAGTTTGTAGACGTAATATGGAACTAAAAATTTGTAATGATGGTTTTATAATGAAATCCAAATTTAAAATTGGCGCCAAAAATTTCCGCCGAAAATAGAATTTTTTGGACTTTTTGACCGAATTTTCGGCAATTTTTCACCCATTTTTAAATATTTTGGCAAAATTTCTCAAAATTGGGAAAAAAGACAAAATGTTTCATAAAATTTCAAATTTGCGCCAAAAAATTTGAATTTGCGTCAAAAATTTCTAATTTGGAAAGAACCACTTTTTTATGGACTTATTTGAGAGGGGAGTTATTTTTCCGTAAGCAATATAGAGGGGGACTTAATTGAGGGGTGGACTAAATAGAGGATTTACAGTAAGCAGTGCGTTGTTATAGCGCCGGCACGAAAGATTCTAATTAATCGATCTCTGATCCAAAGACAGTTTGAGATTTATCCGGGATTTACTTATCCAATAACTTTTCCAATAACTTTCAAACGATGTACCAATCTGCCCGCAAAAGTAAATTCCTACCTGAAGTAACCAGTCCAATAACGTTGAACACCATATAACTGATCATGCACTTTGAGAGACTATTCACATATAGTCCGGATCCACGACGAAAGCAATACAAGTAAAGTGAACGTGAAAATAATAGTGTGGCCACTACACTGAATAGGATAACGGCGATATTTTGCGAGATGACCACAACAATTGTGAGTGTGCTTGTGGCCATCCTTGATCTCAGAATAGGAATAATTTTTTAAATATCAGATCGAAATTTATACAAAGAGATACGGTAAAACCAGCCCGAAAAAATCGGGAAGCGGTCAAAACCCCCTCCATCAAACCCCCCGCGGCCATTTTCGCCATAACTTTTTCTGGGACATTCTAGAAGGATGAGTAATGGCTTGAATCAGAGCTAAGTCTCTTGGCTACAGATCGGTACATTGGACACCGGATCTCGATTCAAGGTTCTTGACTTAAGTCTTTTTGTCTTAAAGTTTCGACTTTTTCTAAAATTCGAGAATTTGAGACAAAATGACTTAAATCTGGAGAACCTTGAATCAAGGCGCGTATGTAAAAATAAAATACAACAGTAAAAAAGATCCGGCGTGCATTATACCGATCGCTAGCCCAGTGTCTTAGCTATGTTTTAAGCCATTACTCATCCTTCTAGAATGTTCCAGTAAAACGATATGGTGAAAATGGGTGCGGTAGGTTTTGACCGGGACTTGAAGGAATCAGCTGGATCAAACCACCTGCAGTAGTTACTGTTATTTTAGGCGAAAAACTCAAACTTAGATTTTGGGCTTAAGCTTAATTTTTAAGCGTAATCACAATTATTATCACTGTCATCCTTCATGAAAGTGCTTTGACACACAGTTTTCCAGTGCTTTGACACACGTCCCCAGTTATCTTTGTTCCAAAAAAAAATGTACCTTTCCAAGAAAAAATGTGTCAGAATTGTGGGCAAGTGTGTTTTCCGAACAGCGCTTCAGACTTTACCTGAAATACGCCTACAACTAGACTAATTTTTCATTGAGGCATACTCTACGGAGAACTTTTCAACAGACTTTAGCCTTGGTTTATTTTATAGCAATTAATTTTATTCCAATAATATTCATTTGTATTTTCCTAGCCAAGATCAGATTTTAGCGTTTTACGGTTGATTAAACGCACGTCAAATAGCGAGCAAGTTTTGTACTACAGACAAGATTCTTCGAACATACCAGGAAAGAACCGAAAATCGCGGACTGAGATCCTTATCTATGATTTTGAATTGGCGGCATTGCGGCTGCATTGCACGGCATCCTTGGTTTGATTTCCCAGTTTTTGTTTCACTTTCCAGGCCAATTAAGTGCTAGTGTGCGGCTCTCCTTCTTCGAAGTGAGTTAGACAGAAAAAGACATAAAGAGAGAGTGGGAACTGGCGGCAGTTTAAATCGCTGATGAGGATCTCAGCCCGCGGTTTTCGGTACTTTCCTGGTACGTATGCCCATTTCCAGAACACTTGAAAACATAGTCAAAATGTCACGATGGCTCATGTCTATAGTGCGATCATCCCTGCATGACCTCATTCAGACCCGATATTTGATTTTGGATGATGGTAGAAATTGTCCTTAACTAATTATGCTCGATAGGAGATTCGATTTTGTGCCGAATACAAATTACGGATTGGGGGCCGCTGGGTGAGGATTTCGCAGCTTTCCGCCAATGTTTTTCGTGGTCTGAAAAGTTATGTTATGGCCTTTTCCTGAATTGTGATATCTACTGTCTAATATAAGACTAGAGATAAAGACTAAATCTCATATCATATTCTCTATATCTAATCGCATTCAATCCTCATATGGAATCATGGGATAAAAATTTTCGGGATAAATTTTAGAATTTTTGGACAAAAAAATATCATGGCACTGTGCAGAATATTCTAGCGTCACGCCTTTATCAATGGTCTCATGATTGGATGCTAGAGAATTGTTTATCTGCGTCTCTATCCTACGAAAACAATGAGTTGATTCTTGATTACTAACCACCTACTATATTGGTGATTACTCTATGCTAGAGATTTTTTTGCATATTGAGTTGTACGATAGGCTTGTAAATGGGTTTTTAACGGTATTTTGATGCGTGGATTACGAATCTACAATTATCTTTTTCGTATCACGTCAAGAATTTCAATTTTTGGACAAAAGTAATCAAATTTGGCTAAAATTCGCATTTTCCCCCCAAAATGGCAGTATTTTATGCGCTGCGGAATACCTTGTCGCTTCGAACGATGAGACAGAAATTTTTTCAGTTCTCCAACAAAGTGTTCCTAATTCCGGGAGCAGGCTATATTAGGCAGTATGCTTGTATTAGAAACTAATCAAATTTTCAATAACTTTTATAAGACATCCATTTGTAAAAAGAACATTTTTATTCAACTATCGGCGTTATTCGTGGATTATCTTGAGTGATAGAGAGTGAGATCACCGCATCTTTTGTCCTTTTCACTAATATGAACCAGGTATAAGCAGCGGAAAAAGCAATATTTGCTGTGATTATCACGGTCAATATTGGCCCAACGATGCCGTACAAATCAATTTGGGTTACCTTAAAATAATTACCGTTATCAATGATATCACATGTGATGACAATAATATCATCATGATCAATTGATGATATCATGATGATCAATGATGTCCGGAATGGCCTCAGGAATCGATTGGTTCATAAAACCCAACACTTTGTATAGCCAAAGCCCTTGAAAACACGTTTTTGTGTTTTCAAGGGAATTCAAATTTTCAGTTTTCAAATTTTTCAAATTTCCCAAGCCTAACTTTTCGAGACCTATCCAATGAGCTATCACTTGCCCCGACCTAACGGGTGGAATGCCAGAAAGAGTTAGCCTCAGACAGACGCAGATAACAGCCCTTTAATATAGTTGGATCCGCGTTATTCGTGGATTAATTTGAGTATCTGAGACGACCGTGATCACTTCATCAGTTGTCCTTTTCACTAATATGAACCAGGTATAAACAGCGGAAAAAGCAACATTTGCTGTGATTATCACGGTCAATAATGGCCCAACGTTGCCGTACAAATCAAACCCGGTTACCTTAAAATAATTACCGTTATCAATGATATCACATGTGACTCTACTGATGAGGACCCAACTTATTATGTCGTCTAGAATTAGGATCGAAACGACAAATACATCATAATTTTTACTAATTTCATTTCTTACAATCAAAATTTTACCTTATCTACTAGGTATATCCCAAAAGTTCTAAAACTCAAAAACTATTGGTTACCTTAAAATAATTACAGTTATCAACGATATCACATGTGATGATAATAATATCATCATGTTGCTCAGGTGACTTGTACGGATCGAGGAAAAAAAGATCACCACTAAATCATGTCGGAAACCTAAAAATCTGAGGGGTCAAAAATCGCAAAAATGGCCATTTTTGGGGGGATTTTTGGGGTAAAAAGGCAAATCGTCTCAAACGGCCATACCGCTGAAGAAAAAGTTGTTCAGTTAGTGGAATGCTACCCGAAAAACACAATTTCAGCGAGAAGAAAGTTTTCAATTTTTTCGAATTCCTATGGTGAAAAATCGGTTTTTTGACCATAGGGGGACCTCTATTGAGCCCTTAGCTATGATTAGGAAAAGATGATTAGGAAAAGACAGTTAGAGGACCAAACTCTCATGTGCTAAACAATGTCCGACGTTGTCTTCGCATCAGAGACTTACCTTCTTCGACACTGTGACCGCTAGAGAAGGAAGTGCATTGAACGCAATCTCCAAAACAATTGCCATTTTCACGACGCGAATATTCTAAATTTTTCATCTAAGCATAAAAATTGCCACTTTTTCAAACTGTATTTTAATAATTCTTACCACTGTTTGTTTTTTGCTCACTGAACGAAATGTCCACAGAAAAGATCCGCTGATCAACAAATTTATGACTAAAATCAATAGTCGCAGATTTGGAACGAATGAGTTTAGCGATGAGGCCACACACGATTGTGATTGACAATATCTCACTAAAATTGTCATTAAGATGAGAAATACCTAGAAAGAACTCTAATTTCAGCTAAAGTACGAATTTCAACTGAGTCATGTCCTCTCACAATGCGGTCAGAGATCCTGCTGCGTCCTGTATGCAGTGTTTTGCTGACCGGGCAATTTGGTAAACTGACCTGACCGGTGACCAGACCGGGACCCCGGTCAGGTATACCTGACCTGACCGGGGTCCCGGTCACCCGGTCAGGTCTGGTCAGGTCATGTTTAACCTGACCTTCTGTATGACCGGGCTCAAAATTTTCCAAAATCGCTAAAATGGTTAAATTTTGCCTGTTTTTCAAGCATATCGTTGTAATGTTCATCTATTTTAGGTTTTTACACCTAAACTGGACTTTTTCGCAGGTTTTTAGAGCATTTTTGCACAATGTTGGGAAATTTTTGAAAATTTTTAGAAAATTTCTTGGAAAATATTTGAAAAATTTTTATGGAAAAATTTTTAGAATATATTTGAAATATTTCTGGAAATTTAGAAAAATTTCCTGAAATTTTTTGGGAAATGTGGAAAATTTATGAATTTTTTGAAATGGATATTAGTGTAATCCAAGAGCGAACATTGTCTCGGCTTTAGAGCGAATTTTTTTCCGTCTTATGTCATAAATATTTTTTTATCATTCTCCGTCAAATTTCGTTCAAAATTTTTTGACTTTTGCAGAAGACATTCTCAATTTATGACCATTTAATTGTGTTTTTATAAGAAAGTATGTTGTTCAATCTGGAGAATTCGTATACTCCAATCTAGAGGTCGGCCGAACGTTTTACCGATACCGATATATCGGTCGAACCGATATTTTCTTAAAATTGAAGATATTACCGATATTACCGGCGATATATCGGTATCGGCCGACCTCTACTCCAATCCACTTTTGTAATCCATGCAGAAAGCTAGGAATAAAGGCGCTAGGACACAGATAAAGTATGAATGAATTTTAATAAACTATACAGAAATATAGTGGGGTCTGGGGGCGATAGCCCCCAAGTGGAGAAAAAATTTGAGAATTGGGTCAACTTTCCATGACCTGACCGGCACCCCCGGTCAGGTCAGGTCTGGTCAGGTCAGGAGGTCAGGTCAGGTCAGGTCAGGTCAGTTTAAACCCGGTCAGAAAAACACTGCCTGTATGTGTGTGTGCGTGTGTGTATGAGTGTGTGTCGTGTGTGTGTCTGTGTGTGTGCGTGTGTGCATGGTTACAGAAAACTACAACAGCCTTGTGGGCCATTGCATGGCTTTATTTACAGAACAATCCGGTTGGGACCAACAATGCTCAAATGCAAATTTTGAATAGCTTTTTCCGTATTTGAGAGCGTTGAAAGAGAAAGCCGTCCGTTATGGTTTTCAATCATGCTAATCTCGAATCAGAACTTACAATCTCGAAGATTCTTCTAGAACATGCTAGAAACTTATGTAAGAACCTTATGATTTATGAACTTTGATATTGTTATTTACTATGTGAATGAATTTTAACAGATTTATGTCAAATCATAAGGTTCTTACATAAGTTTCTAGCATGTTCTAGAAGAATCTTCGAGATTGTAAGTTCTGATTCGAGATTAGCATGATTGAAAACCATAACGGACGGCTTTCTCTTTCAACGCTCTCAAATACGGAAAAAGCTATTCAAAATTTGCATTTGAGCATTGTTGGTCCCAACCGGATTGTTCTGTAAATAAAGCCATGCAAAGCCATGCAATGGCCCACAAGGCTGTTGTAGTTTTCTGTAACCATGCGTGTGTGTATGAGTGTGTGTCGTGTCTGTGTGTGTATGTGTGTTGTGTCTCTACGTGTGTGTGCGTGTGTGGTCAGCCGGAAAAAATGACACCTCGGGTACTTCCTGAGTGAGTCATAGACCAATCATACGCGGCTTTGGTTAACGTTAAAGGTTCTGCCCATTGGGTCGAGATTTATGAGTCATGGTCTGTTTTGGCGGGAAAAAGACCGTTTGAAAGGGATTTTCAGGAATTTTGGATGTTTGGTGTTATTCAGCGGTGATTTTTCAGGTACGGTCTGCTCAATCCGAATCCGGGTCTGTTTTGGCGGGCCCGTGTCCAGCGGAGGCCGTATGGTTGCCCCGTGACGTGTTGGAGCTGTTTTCGACGGGTTGGCCCGGATTCGGCGTCCCCTGTGACGGGTTGGGGTTGTTTGGGTGAGTAATGTCTTTAAATTTTATATTTTAATTTTACGTAAACGTACATTTATCTTTATCAAGAGGCAACATCATGAGATAGTCGACTATTGGGTAAATTGAGAAGCCGAGCAGGAAGATAACAGTTACTCTAAGGAACCATTTTTTTAGGTTTTTATTCTTGTGATGGTGGAAGGACAGTAGAGTGAGAAGGCGGTCGAGTGACAATAATAACACCGACAAAGACGTCAAGTTGTAGTAGACGCTAACGGATATGCCAGTCCAATACAAAACATATGGATCGTAGTTTTCCTGGTTTGCTGAAAATGGCCTAGGTGGTAACATATTAAGGATCAGAAATTGTGTAGTTCAACATTTTTCCTGTTTTAAGCATGTTTTCAAAAGCAGATACAAAACGTCGGAGCAGGTATCATAATTTTTAATGTCATGCCATTTTCTGTTCTAGAAAAGAAGACATAGTTTAAATTACCTGGGTTCCATTTGACCACAACATACGTATGATACGGCACATCGGAAACGGCACAGATCAAATGAGTCCAGAAAAAGATTAGCAGCGACTTTGCCATACTGTTTGTTTTTAATTTATTTCTTTTGAAATAGTAGCAGTATAGTATATGAGTGTAAAACGAAATTGCTACAGTATGAAAGCAGAGAATAACTGCGTTGTCTGCAAAGGTGAAATACGTCAGGTGAGGTGGTGGGACCTTGGTATTGAGGGAAGGCTGCGTCGTTGACATTGCTTCAAAAAATGCTGGTTTAAAATACAGTAAGGTTTTAGAGATTCACATACAAATTGCGCAACCCGGATAAGGGATTAAGCTCTCCCAAGCTAGTTAGTACATAATGAGACTAAACATTGACGAAAAATAAGT